>VZTF01003810.1:75202-99467 GCA_013397755.1 Cnemophilus loriae | reverse complement strand
TTTTTTTTTTTCCAGCCCCAAGGATTCCTGGGGTTTAAAGCTGAACAAGCAGACCAAAGATCTGGTTTGTATCTGCTAAAATTTATAAATTTGGGTATAAAAAATCAGACCAACCCTCTCGGACAAACTCGATTTTATTCTGTTTCTACTGCTCATGATTTTCCGTGTCAAAATCTGAACTGTGTTTCCAGCAAAACTAAAAACCAACCATTGAATCTTGCCACTTCCAGGGTTTTTGATTAGCCAAAAAAATGGAAGAACTTCCTAAAATATCAATCAGTCCATTTAATTGGCACCTTCAAAAGCATTCCCATAAGAACTTAGAAAACAGTATTTCCATTCAGGAAAACCATTTTGTTCCTGGAAGAAGAAGAGTTTTCCGAGCTGCAGAAGAGTTTTCAAAGGGCAAAAAAAGATCTCAAAATTCTGCAGGTTCCTAAATAGTCTACTGAGTTGGAACAACATCATTTGGGGGGGGACAGAGAATGAAACAGCAACAAAAAGCACATCAAGAACATCCTTAATTTTTCACTGTAAAAATTCTAAATATCAAATCACCTGTATGCATCGTCTTCTTTCAAGTCTCATATCATCCTGCGGGGTTGTGGGGACGGGGGGAGTCCAGCAGCAAACAACACTGGAAAAGGAAAAAAAAAATAAGAATAAACTTCTTAAACTGCAGCCACGACTGCTCAGTTCAACCCCGAGCTAAACCAAGGAAATCCAAACAGAAAATAAGGTTTTCCAACAGGAAAAGCAGAGTCAGGCATGACAAAGACTTATCTCCCACTGGTATCTGGTTTTAGAAAAACTTCCTAAGTGTCACAATGTCAAGGATTAACTTAAATTTCAACTGGGTATTGAATAGTTCTGAAAATTCAAGTCATCCCAAAAAATTGACAGTTACCCATCTTTGCCAAGCTCTTAAAGGTGTGGATTTTTACAGAAATTCAGGACAGTATTTCTAAAACACAACTGAACTTGTGGGATTTTCCCAAATCTACAAGCTATAGAATGGTAAATGTGTATAAATTCCTAAATGTTAAAGCTGATTTCTACTCATAGCCTGATGAAATTGAATTAGGTTCACCTTGCTGCAAAGAATTAAAATATGCTCAGAAAAATAAAATTGTATTTTCCATAGACAAAGAGATATAAAGACAGGAGTTTCTAGGAAGAAAACCCCAACAGAAGTTAAGAAGAACAGCAGGACTATGAACAAAAAAAATAAAATTAAAACCCAAAACCCAACTAAGACTGGTCAAATTATTTCTCAAGCATTTGTTTTTCACTTGTTCTCCAACAAACAATCATTGGTACTCTACAATCTATGGAAACATTAAACCCACTCAGAATTACTGAGAATTTTAGAGAACTCTGCAAATTACTGACCAGCTGGAATTGGAGAGTTATTATTATTTAAACACCTCCTGAAATATGTAACTTCAGGCAAGTGTGAGCAGCCTAAAATGCACTCAGACCCTGCGATTAGAGCAGCAAGCGGCGCCGTTCGCTCCATTTCCCCCCAACAATGAGAGTTCAAACCCTGCCCAGCCCACCCTGGGCCCAGCCTGCCCTCCTGCCACCACACTGGGCTCGTCCCTGTGCCACTCCAGTGTCACACACACCAAGGGGAAGGGGGCAGGAGGACAAGGAGCTGCTTTTTGGATCCATGCAGGAGCAGGAGTTGCAGTGGTTGTGTCGGTGTTTTAGGAGCAGGTGAATTCTTGCTGTTGTGCCCCCCAAAAAAGGGGAAACCCCGCCAAATGGCCATCCCACATCCTGAATCCACAGCCTTGTTATGGCTGCAGTTCCACAGAGCCCTGGGATGGCACTGCCACATCCACAGCTGCCACGAGCACTGCTGAGGCTACAGCAGGTCCTGCGAACGGGGCACTCTCGTGCTTAAATCGCTTCAGTCTGGGGGAAAGGCTGGGTGTGGTGCAGGTGCTGAGTGAACACCTCCCACCCCGAGCTGAGCCCCACGGACCCGGCACAGGCAGCCCTGGGACTCAACGGGAAAAAAGAAAGGAAGAGCAAACTCTTATTTAACCGAACAAACAATAGAATCACAGGATGGTTTGGGTTGGATGGCACCTTAAAAATCATCCAGTGCCACCCCTGCCATGGGCAGGGCCACCTCCCTCTGTCCCAGGCTGCTCCAAGCCCCAGTGTCCAACCTGGCCTTGGACACTGCCAGGGATCCAGGGGCAGCCACAGCTTCTCTGGGCACCCTGTGCCAGGGCCTCCCCACCCTCCCAGGGAACAATTCCTGCCCAATATCCCATCTAAACTTATATTTTTTTCACTTTGAGGCCATTCCCTGTGTCCTGTCCCTCCAGCCCTGGGAAATTGTCTCTCTCCACGTTTCCTGTGGCTCCTTCAGGCCCTGCAAGGCCACACTGAGCTCACCCCAAAGCTTCTCCTCTCCAGGCTGAACAATCCCAGCTGTGCCAGCCTTTCCTCCCAGCAGAGCTGCTCCATCCCTCTGCTCATCCTGGTGCCTCCTCTGGGCTCTCTCCAGCAGCTCCAAGTCCTGGAGCACCAGGTTTGTCCATCCCACACAGGTCCCTCAGAGGCTCAGTCCCATCTCTGAAAGCTCTCTCTGGCCAATATCCTTTTATTCCCTTTACCTGCAGCACCTCTGGGTTTACACCAGGATTACAGGAAGCCTTTGCCAGCAGCAGCTCAAGGACTGAAGGCATCACTCTCTTGTCTTTACCATCCTGCAGCTCAACCACAGCTCGATCCCCTCCCAGTGCCACCAGTGCAAGACCAGTTTCAATCCTAACCCAGCTTAGTTCAAACTATCACCAGACTCTGAGCAATTTTCAGCCAAAATATCATGGAGTGTTCAAAAATTGCCTTCTGCCCATTCCACAACGGGAATGGTCAGCTCCCAAAGCAGCTGCAGAGGTACCCACAGAGCCCTGAGTTATTTTAGAATCTAGAAGACACTTTAAGAGCTACCAACACTAAGGAAGAGCTGCTGATGTGAGAAAGTCATTAACAGGTTATTAACACGAATCAACACATCCGTGCATTTCAGAGCTGACCAGGAACACAGATCCACCCCAACTTCAGTGTCCTTCCAACTCTCCAACAACCAGCCCATCCTGGAGAACTCGTGTGGAATTCCAGAGTGGAAAAGCAGGTGGAGCCTTGCTTTCCAAAGAGGGGTTTAAAACCTTAGCAGAGCCCAAAGGCAATGGCTCCCTGTGACAGCCACAGTGCCACAGACACACAACATAAAAAGGCAGCAATTCTGGGTTTTTTTAATAGAGACAACCAAATTGCACCCAATGGCTGCAGGGGCAGCACCTTAAACTCAGTCCCTGTCTTCAGCTGTGTCTGCATTGCCAAGTTCCTAAAGCAAAAGGCCTTTTAGACAGCCTCTACAAAGGCTTCCTGGTTTAGATAATAAATTGATGATAAGAGGAGGCAAGAGCAAATCCTACTCGTCACACAGTCTGTAAGATCATTACTAGAAAAATCCCCTCAATAATAACATTTACTGGGCTCCGAGAACCCAGTTTGATCTACTTACCAGTATAGAACAGAAGTGAGTTGGAAATAAAGGAGGAGAGGAAGGAATAGATGACAGGAAAGGTGTTAAAAAGCAAATTAATGAAAGTGGTAGCGCAAAGAGAAGAATAAAAGCTGAAGTCTTTTATTTAAACAAAGAGAGCAGTTCTTAGAAATCATCTGTGCTAAAACTTCACCTCGTGCTTTTGTTTCCTGTTTTAATCACTGGTGCTTTCTAGTCTTCCTCCTCCCTACCCACACGAGGCTCCTGTGATCTCCTGGAACACGGGGAATGGGATCCCCCGTCCAGAGCCACTCCCTGCTCGTGAGCAATCCCAGGTGTGGAGTTACACCGGGCTTAGTCAGACACACCGGCGATGCTGAGCACGTTCTACTCCAGGTTACATCCACAGCGTCATGGAGATGGTGACACTGAACAACAAAACTTTGTCACGTCTCTGACTTTTCCCCACACCCCAAGCCTGGTTTCCCTGCTGGCCTCTTGGAGAATTAAAGCTTTATTCCCTGTACTCCTCAGGAGCATCCATCCCTTCCTGTAAAACTCAATACCCAACACACGTCAATAGGTTCACTGCAGATCAAAGTTGGGTTCAGAGCCATCAGATTTCTAAACCCCTAAAAGTTAAAGTGCGAAAACCATTATTAACATGCAAATTTAATTAAAAGAGAAGTCTGCTGGGGAGGGGTTTACTTTTTACATTTTGCTAATTAAAACCCTTCATAGAGGGATTTATGTTCCTTATTCAGGATCACTGTATCATAAAATTCAATATGGAATCTTTTTGCAAAGCCAGGTTCAAGTTTTTCCTCTGTGAAAAGATTATTTTGTAATTTTTAAAGTCATACTCGTGAAATAGAGAGAAACTCCTGCATTTCTCACGGCTACACACACTGCTGGCAGAGCTGAACATAATTCAGGTCACTGACCTTCGGTGAACACAGGCAGGCCTGTTGCTAGCAACATAAAATATAAATACTTACTTAGAAACCAAATTTTTTTTATTTATTTACTAGGAAAATCATCCTGAGGTACCCACCATGAAATTTGGGTTATTAACATACTGGAATATAATGGATTTAGGCATCTGAACTATGCAAAGGCAACCAGTGCTGAGGTTTGATGTAAGACAAACTGAGCAAAAGAGTCCTCAAAGACACAGATTTGGTGTTTTATTTCAAGTACTGCACAGTGAAATGTGAAGTACAATCAGTCCAACTGGAATTAGATTAATAAATCCTACAGGGTGCTCAGTGACTGACAGCTTCCCACAGGGACAAAGCTGAGGAATCCCAGAATCATTGTTTTCCCAGCACCCAGCACATGCAGCGTGCTTTGTTACCAGGGAATCCCACGTGTTTAACGTCCAAATTAACACAGATCTGAAAGCTAAACACACCCAAATTCACTGCTGCTGTTCTTGTGACCAACACAGGTGATGATCTATCTAAGGAATATAATCTAAGGAATAATTCACGAGAATGAAAAGGGAAAAAAATGGACAAGTTGGTACTGAGTTCTGCTTTGTACAGCAACTCAGGCTCACCTGCAAAGTCACAGCAGAAAATTAGGAGCAGATTATGATTCCAGCATAAAAAGCCAATGTATCCCTTCCCTTTCTGGGCACCTGCAGGTTCCCATGTACCCCACAGCAAATATAATGAGTACCAAAACACAGGTAATGAGTTTGTGATCAGCATCACGTCTGTCCTGTTCCCAAAGAAGGCACAGATCCTCTTCTCCAGCTTTAAGTGCTATGGGATTGTGGAAAAATTTTTACCTGAATGTTTTCACTGAAAGAGCAACTACTTTGAGCCTACAGAATCAGGGAATCATGGAATGGTTTGGGATGGAAGGGACCTTAAAGATCACCCATGGGCAGGGACACCTCCCACTGTCCCAGGTTGCTCCAAGCCCCACCCAACCCGGCCTGGGACACTGCCAGGGATGGGGTAGCCACAGCTTGTCTGGGCAAAGGCTTTAAAACTCACCATCTTTAGGCTTTAAAATTCATAATTCAGTAAAAATAAAGTATCTCTCTTCAGGTGACTTTGGGTATTCTGCAGAACCACGAGCAGAGTCACCTTCTGATGGCAGTTCACCCTCAAGCACGGGGTGCACGTTTCTCCTTCTTAAACATGGAAAGGGAACGCTAAAAATTTGGAAATTGGGTATTTTCCTACATCACTGGGGAAAAGTCAACAACAAGCAAAGCTGAGTTTCTAGGAGACTTCCTCAACACACCCCTCATCCTCCTGAGGAGCTGCACTGGGAGTTTCCAGATCAGGACTCGTGAGATGCTCATGAACCAAGCGCAGCTCAACCCAAACATGGCCAACCATGATTTTTTTCTGTGCTGCGAATGATTTTCAGAGCTCCAGAAAGCACTGGTTCCTCTGAAAAGAAGATGCTGTGAATGACCGGTTTCACTCTTATGCTAAATTTACACCACGTGATGCAAGAAGCCATCGGTGAGGTGTGAAAGCTTGTGGAAGCAGCTTTCCTGAAATCACAGAGTTTCTCACCCAATTTCAGACCTGGCACAGGCAGAAGTGCAGCTGCAGCAGAGCAGCAATTTCTTTCCAGCTGCAAGTCTGCCCTTCCCAGTGCTGCTGGAATGGGACAGGGGCACTCAGCAAGCTGCACTGGGGGAATGGGGAGCGGGAGAAATCCAAGGCCACAGTTATTAATCCCAGTTCAGTCCTGCAGCAGCAGGAACAAACGGCTGGGACAAAACAGAGCTGCTCAGGCCAGTGGTGGTGTCAAAATACCCTCAAATGCACCTAAAACACATCCAAGTGTGACTTTGTCACCCACAGTGGTGTCACACCAGTATTAATTCAGGCAAACTTCAGTGCAATTCGAGTCTCTGAAATACCTGATTTATAACACACCATTTTTATAATACACAAGTTTTTACAATCTGTTTATGAAATGCATCACTTCTAAACATGTACTGCTTCCCAGGTGTCTGAAGGAGCTGAAGTGTCAAATTTATAACTGACCCATCCAGCCAGAGAAGTCAGGATTTGGTTTTTTTAAATATTCATTAATTCATGTGAACCCCAGAATAAAGCCTGTGGTTTCAGGAAGAATTAAACTGACACAGTGAGGAGGGAAAGGAGGGGAAGGAAAGCCCCACAACAAAGGTTGAAATACTTGAGATTTTTTAGATAATTTGCATCTGATGCTTTACTTACTCACTGACTGAAAATATTAATTTTAGAAGCACAAACTTCAAATATTTTCAGCCCACTGACCTTATAAGGAACCTCCAATTAGAGGGGGGAGTGGCTCTTTTTTCCACCCACTTAATAGTGTCAGACAAAAGTCAAACCACTGGATTTGCATTCTCCTCCCTCAGCCAAACAAAAGGAAAAGATGCTACAGCTGGAATTGCCCATCCCCTGCACTATCAGGAGCATGGGAATAAAGTCATATTCCAAAGTGGAACATACACGAGGGCTGTAAATTCGTTTATCCAGAGAAATATGAAATGTTTTTCAGAGCTGAGATTTTTCTGCAGGTATTTTTTTCCTCCAGATGTCCTCAACAAGGCCAATAATTCCATGTACAAAAACCGTTTCTGTTCCTTGTGGTTGGGAAAAGAACTTAAGAAATGCAAAGCCAAACATGCCCTACTAGAGAATTGCATTCATCACTTCAGAACTTCAGACCCAGAAGTCTCAAGGGAGCACAACCTCCCTCCTTCTCCCTGAATTTCTGAGCCATAAAGGAAGAAGAATTACAGGAGCACCTAAAGCTGCCTCAAGTTTCCACAGAACGTGGCCAAACCACTCAATTTACAGATTTTTACTACAACCTTGATATTATTACAGCTTATTATTCTTCCAGTTTAGCGGTCACTACTACTCCCATTCTTTGTTGTATCCTTTATTTACAAACTGGGCTCTCTCAGAGACCTGGCAAGGGAGGGGACTCAGGTGCAGCCACCTGAACTTTTCATTCAGGACTAGAGCTGGAAAAATCAAAATCGACCTTACTCACACCACGACAAACGGAAGTATTTTATATATTTATGGAGATTCTGTATGTATGTCGTGGCTAGCAGCTGCCATCCCATGTTTAAATGAAATAAAACTACTTTTCCAGCTCAGTTTTGGCAGCAGATAGTTCTGGTGTTGCTCTCAAAGATTTAAAGTTACTTATTTCAAGTATAACAATGTAGATGTTTGTTGCCCTGATACTGTAGTACCTTTAATCTTGAAGGCTTCCAAAATATTTTAATACATGGAGATAGGCACAGATTTAGTCTCCAAAGTTAAAAAACAAATAAAAAACCAACCAAAAACCACAATAAAATAACCAAACAAACAAACCCAAGCACACCAAGGTGTAACTGCTGGCTGGCTCTGTACAGAAATGATGCTAATTTGCAACATTTTGGGTTAGTGGCTTTTTTTAGCCATATGTTGATTTGTGAGCATTTTTAAGGACTTTTGGACCTTTCCAAACACACCAGGAGCTGCTGTTTAAATGCTGCTCCTCTGGCAGCTCCCACTGACAATTGCAATGCCACAACCTTTGCTTTTCATTGTTCAGATCTGGACTGGACAGACATAGCTGGGTCCTCTCACAACTGCTCTTCCAGCTCCTTCTAACTTGGAAAACACCACAGCAGCTCCAGCCTTCTCCAGGCATGTCAGGATAGAAGCACCAAGTTTAAAAACCTTGCTCAACACACTTTCACACAGCAGTTCCTATGAAGTTCATCAGCTTTGAAAACTGACAGTGGTCAGGTTCACGCTCCAAGACAACCAGGTGCGTTCCAATCCATGGGAATAAACGGAATTATTTCATTAAAACGGGAATTTTTAGGCTGAAGTGCCCCAAAAGCCGAAGCTGATGCTGACCTGGCTGCTGCGTTGCCAGAGCCCTCCCTGTCCCCAGCCCTTCTTGTGCCACACCTGGCAGTGCCCGGCCGTGAGTCACGGCTGCAGCTCAGCAGCGGCGAAACGCTCGCTGCTGTTTGCTCACTGTGCTGCTGACTCTGCACAGCTCCACAGCTCAGTCTGACTGACACTCCTGCAGTTCCAGGGGTGGAAGGGACCTGAAAGCTCCTCCAGTGACACTCCTGCCATGGCAGGGACACCTTCCACTATCACCCCAGTGTCCAACCTGGCCTCGGGCACTGCCAGGGATCCAGGGGCAGCCACAGCTTCTCTGGGCACCCTGTGCCAGGGCCTCCCCACCCTCCCAGGGAACAATTCCTGCCCAAGATCCCATCTAAATCTACCCACTTTCAGCTTAAAGCCACTCCCTGTGTCCTGTCCCTCCACCCCTTGTCCCAAGTCCCTCTGCAGCTCTCCTGGAGCCCCTTTAGGCCCTGGAAGGGGCTCTGAGCTCTCCCTGGAGCCTTCCCTTCTCCAGGTGAGCACCCCCAGCTCTCCCAGCCTGTCCCCAGAGCAGAGGGGCTCGGACCATGTTTATGTCCCTCCTCTGGACTCGCTCCAGCAGCTCCACGCTCTGATGCTGGGGGCCCCGGAGCTGGAAGCAGCGTTCCAGGTGGGATCTCACGAGAGCAGAGGGGGAGATTCGCCGTACATGAAAGACATGAATAAATAAAGCTCCCACATTTTCCTCACATTGTTCACTCCGAGCCCTTCCATTTCTCAGAACACACATCCTTGTCGGCTCCAAACGTTTTTCACTAAATAGGAATCATCCCTAGGATAATATTTTATAACTTCCCACAATTCAGGATGGGTTTACGTTCCATCTGTAGCACATTTGCCATGGCCTTATTCCCCGGTTAAGGAACCGCTGACCTAGAAAACTCTCATTGAAGAAGGAGATAAACTAACGAACTTCAGGAAATTTTCATATCATCTGGGGATGGAGTCAAAACACCTTTTCCAGACTCACAATTCCAAGGTCTTGTTGCATTCTCTTTTCAGCCTCCATCCCTGCTGTTAAGCATAATATTAAAGCAAATCTTGGTATATCCCAAGGTATGCTGAGATACAGGCAGGGGGAGGTAATAAGCTGTAAATTCCTCCGTTTTAAATGGTATTATAATCCATAAGAATAATTCAGGCATCCTACCCAAGTGATAAAAGCACGTGGAGGCAAGGGAGAAAAGCCAGTACAGACACTGGGTGCAGATCAAGCAGCAAAAGCTTTACTGGGTACATTTATTATCATACTGAATAGAGATTTCATCCAACATTCGCCCCCAAAAATACAGTTACTGGTAGCTCATTGGAGACTCCAGAATATTTGTTCTCCTAGATAAAGCCATTGTCTTTAATGCTAAAAAAAATAAGCCAAGAATGTCCTCATCATAATCTGATATGTAACCAAATTCTTTAGATTTCATCCAGGAATTCCTCATCAAGCCTTCATTCATGTATGGATACCTCCAAAAAGAATTCAGCATTTATAAAGCCTTCAGTGACCAAAAAGCCACAACACTCTTCCAAGCGAACTGATTGCCAGTCACCCCCAGAAGTTTATCACTTCCTGCTTATTAATATGGAAAACAAAGACTTTTTGAGCTTCAGGAATCCAGCAAGAGGGTGGAGCTACCCTGCCATGAGGTGACTCAATCCAGAGTGGACAGGTCCTGGACGTGTAGTTCAGTCTGTAAATTTGGGATAAGGTTGGCTTGAAGCCCTTTTTGAGTACGGGCGCTATGGAGAAGCATGGAATTCACTTTTGAATATTCCCTGATGGAAGCTGTGAAACAGAAGTCTAAGAGACATCTCTCAGTGAGATAAAAGCCCAGGAAAAGTCTCTCTAACAGAGGCTTCTCAGGTTCATTTGGCTTAACTTGACTTTTATCAGGAGAAATAGAAAAAGTTGAACTTTTGGGACAAGTTTATGTGAACTTCACCAATTCCAGCACCCCAATATAGAGTTGACACTGACCACTCTGATGCTCTCCAAGATACTTCTCACTTGTTCAAGAAGTAGACACTGCACTAAATTTTTGACAAAATTATCCATTTAAATATTTAGGTCATGGTAAGACTATACAATTTTTATTAAATAACAGTATCTCTGCCAGCATCAGAAGTTGATAAGGGCCTTACCAGCGAAGTTTGGTTTCCTGTAGCATTTTTTTCCCTGATAAGAACTCCTAAAATGGTTTTAATAAGGCAGGTTGCAGGAAGGAAATGAGGACAAAGGAGAAAAAAAAAGGCTTTTAAATCTTGACCTTACAGCCCTCCAAAGAGCACTCAGGATCACCACGTCCAAGGTATGTAGGAAATAAAAAGGCACGAAAACCTTTAGTGTCCCACTGAAGTTCACACTCCCAAGAATAGCTTGGGATGGATGGAAAGACTCAATAACAAAGCCACTTTTCCAGCAGATTTCTTCTCTGCTTTTGCACTAATGATACTGAGCTGGTGCATTCCATGCAATGATGGGCTGTGCTTTTTGGGAAAGACTGCTGTAAAAAGGCAACTTTTGGTGCCGTGCTGCTCCTGTTCCCATGTTGTGAAATAGCTCAGCAAGAGGTGAAAACACATTCCAGGGGCTGCCCAGGGAGGTTTGGAGTCCCCATCCCTGGAGGTGCCCAAGGGAGGCCTGGAGGTGGCACTCAGAGCTCTGGGCTGGGGACAAGGTGGGCATCGGGCACGGCTGGGACTCCATGGGCTGGGAGGGCTTTCCCAACCATTTTCCAAATGATTCCGTGATTCTCTGATCCAGCAGCCAAAGCCTGGAACTTGCCCTTTTTTTCTGAAATATTTCATGGATAGTCAACCCAAAGCAACTTAGGGAAAAGAGAAATCTGGCTTTAGGAAAAGTGCGGCGGAACGCCAAAGAAGGGGATGGAAGAGGGAAGACAAGCACCAAACACCAAAGCAGCTCCAGAATTCTGTGCCTCAGGAACCTCAGCTACTCCTGGAACTGAGCAGTGCCACGTTGTTCAGCACAAGACAAAAATCTTTAGCCATGAAAAAAACCACCTAGAAACCAAGCAGGATGGACAGAGCTCACTAGCAAACGACTCGAAGGGATTAAGAAAATTAAGAAAATCATCAGACAAGCTGCGAGTCACCGGAGATACAGAATTTATGAGCAACACTTTTATTTAGTAACTAAGAGGGAACCAGTGAACATCTCCAAAGAAAACCATCGTAATTCACACTCTCACTTTTGTTTATTATCATATAAGAATTCCAAAGATGTTGTCAATCCCATGTGGCATGGAGAAAGCAGGTGGGTACTTCCAATACTCCTGCCCTCAGTCCACCCAAAAACTCAGAGAAGCAAAGGGGATGGGCAGAAAAAAATCATTGTTTTTTTCCTGCTATAAAGCGTAAGTGTATTGCTCAATTTTCCACAGTTTTATTTGAAGTCACTTTGGATTGTTAAAATATGGATGGATATTAAAATGGATGGATTCGGATATTAAGGAACCAGCACTTCTGTCTACTTTCCCAACTAACAGGTAAATAATTACCGATCAGATTTAAATAATTTGGGCTAAAATATTGTGTATCTGAATACATGGATGTGAAACCGGTCACTTATTTAAGAGGACAAGCAAGCACGGAATTTCCAAGAGAGTTTGGGTTGGTTTTTAACATAACTGGCCCAGCTGGTGGTTGTGTGAAACAGAAACATTTTTTATGTCTCCTTTGTAAAGCAGGAAGAAGAAAATGAAGCATTTTCAGTCCACAATTCAGCATCTGGTATCAGTAGGATCTGCCCACAGCTTATACAGTGAAAATACCTTTTATTACAAGTTAACTTCGGGAACTTCAATTCATCTTTCAGTTTGTCCAAAAAGGAAAAACACATTTTGTGTGTGCATCTCTAACTTAAGGCAATACAGAATTGAAGTGAAAATTCAAAAGTGAATGAGACACAGAAGAAACCTGTATGTTATATTGGTTTGTGGTAATGTTTTGCGGGGAAGGCACAGAAAATTAAAAACTTGGGGGTTCTTAAGAGGTTTTAGTGTTTAAAATGGGGATTTTTTCCTACTGAGGAAAAGAGAGAGAGAACAAGCAACTGAGCAAGTGACAGTAAGAGAGGTGCTGGAAATGACCTGGGAGAAAAAGGGCACAAGCAGAAGTCAGAAAACCATTAAAAAGGCGAGGAAGAACTCGAGGAGGAGCAGAAGGGAAAAGAGAGCAAGAAGAGGAGCATCAGGAGCGAGCAGGAGAGCCGGAGCCAGAAGCCATTCCCAAGGAGAGGCTGTGGCAGCCCGCGCTGGGAGCGCACACGCAGGGCAGCATCCGAGCGGGAACGCCGAGCTCTGCGGAGCTTGAGACCGCAAGAAGTCAGAGAGGCAGAGCGAGGAGGGGACAGAGACTGACGGCGGGATGATTTACTGCACGAGGGGTGGCAAGAATTCCTGGGAATGGCGTTCTCCATTAGGTGCCAGTGCTACCAGAGGCAGTTACCCAAGCCCTGCCTCTGCTCTGTCCACCCACACAGCCCAATCCACGATCCCTGTGCCGGCTCCGGGACCGAGCTGCCGTAGCGTAACCCGATTCCCGCCCCCGCACACACCCCAACGGTAAAAATATAAAATTATCTATTTCAGCCAACTCACTGTGCAAGCCTGATTCACTGGTTGGGCTGACAAACAGCTGTGCCAGCACAAAGCAGGTGGGAGCAGGCAGCCTCAGGGGAGGGAAGGGGAGCTGCTCAAGGGGTCACTGCCTTCAAAGAACTCCCGGTTGCCTTAGAACAACTCTTCCAACAATTTCCCTCCAAGTTGCTTCCATGATCTACACCCCGTGCAGGAACTTCCAATCGCTTCTGCCAATGCTTGTAACATCATCAGGTTAATGCTGGCCCTCGCCCTTCATAGATGAAATACAGAAACAGTTGGAGCTTTTCATCTTTTTGCTTCTTTTGTATCAATTATTTCAAATCGGGCATAGGTAGAGGTTTGGGGAGAGCAAGGTCATTTTCACCAGCCCCAGGAAAACATGGACAGATCTGGGTGGGTGGAAGGAAAAATGGGGAGAAAATCAATGTTGCTTGTGTTTTTCTCTGAATATCCTGTTCTTGCTGTGCTGCCCTTCAGCATCCTCTCAGCACTGGAATTATGTACCAGCCTGCGGCCTTATCTCATTCTAGAAGACTGATCCGGATGAAAAAGAGATAATGAAGTCTTCTCGAATTTGCCCCAAATTTAAAAGGGTGTAGCAGCAGAAGACCAACAGTTCCAATCTTTATTCCCCAGCTCCAGTCACTTTGCTTCCCTCCACTGCCAGCACCACCAGCAGTGTCTCAGGACTCTGTCACAAGTTTGGTCAGCTGAAACTAGAACACGTTATTATTTTAAAAGAGTTTTATTGAAGACATTTAGCCAATCTTCCCTCTAAAATCCAAGCAAACTCAAGCACAGAGAAGGGTGGGTCACTCACCCAGTGGACACTGGCACAGGTAACCCTCTGTTCCCCAAACTGGTCACTCCCTAAGGCTCAGAACTCGGCCCTCACAGAAAAATTGGAGCTTCTGGACTGACAAGATGGAGCTGTGGATGTCCCTAGAAGTGTCGAAGGCCTGGTGAGATGGGGCACGGAAGATAGGATATCCCACTTCCTGGGATAGTGGAAGGTGTCCCTGCCCACAGCAGGGGTTGGAATGAGACAATCTTTAAGGTCCCTTCCAACCCAAACCATTCCACGATTTCATGTTTCAATCACACAAAGTGGGCAATCCCCATAAATGCCTCCTTCCCCTTCCATATGAAAGAAATTGTATGTTTATTCATTGCACAGATGCTTGTCATGTGCACCAGGAGGAGAGCACAAGGAAAACAAGCTGTCCAGTCACTGTCACTACCCCCAAAATGATTCTATTTACTGAAATACCCCATCACTTTTCCTAAAATTGAGGTATGCAGATCAAATGGGAAAAGACATCGCAAATTAAAAATTAGCATTTTTTTAAGCCAAACTCCATTTGGGAAAAACGAGATCAAACTCTTAATTCCCCCAAATTTCCAAGCAAATCCTAAATTCCTTGAGCAGACCTCTATGTGGATGTGCTGAGTCACTCTCCAACCTTAAGAGGCTGCTTCTCCAAGTTACAAAGCACTCGGAATACAAACTCCAGGCAAATGAAACTGCAAATGCAAAGAGCATCCTGCTATTAAAGCATCAGACACGGAAACCCTTCAGCTCAGCTCCGCCCGCTGCGTCATCCAGTGACTTTGGGCTGTCACCAGGTGACTTTGGGCACTCTCTGGGTGACTTTGGGCTGTCACTTCACCTTTTGGCTTTCACTCTCTTGCTGGAGAGCAGCTCAGGGAGTTCTTTAGCTCATGCTGCATGCATGGAAAGCACACGCTCTACAAAATGCCAAAAATCCCTGAATCCCCTCTCCTCACCCCAAAGAACAGGAGCTCACTGCCTTAGGTCAGGCTGTCAATAGGATCCAGAATGTTTGGGTGGATGGGCGTTTTCTGTATGTTAGATTCCAATCACTGAAAAACTTTACTCTTCCATAGGATGCTGGAAAAATCCATTAGAATTTACTTGATTCAGATACTAAAACGTGGCATGAGAAAGTCACAAACCTAAGACCAAGTACAAGGTCTGGACAGTGAGCAATTGTTAACCTGTACCTAAAAAAATTAAATTTATATATTTACTACATGACAGAAGATAGTTCAGACCACCAAAAGCAAGAGATAATTCTGCCATTTTTGTCGGTGCTTGAGTGCTCGACTTAGTTTGGGAATTTTTATGGAAATAATTAATAAAGTCAAGGGTAACTCCACAGAGACAAGACTGAAATGCTGGAAGGAAGACCGTGCTTCCAACCTACGGAATATAATCCAGACCTGTTTTCTCAAATACATCAAGGAAGTTTATGTATTTGGCACTGTCAAGCTGGGGGTTCAGAGGTTTCAGAACACACATAATGACTAACACGAAAGTTAGAAATTGCATTCTGGCCTCACTGGGTGATTGCTAAAAAAGTGTCTTGAGCTTCAGCCTCACCTCAAACCACAGCTCTCAGATTCTTTTGTTTTATGCAAACAAAAATCATGCGAAGATGAAAATTAAGATTTGTTTTTTAAAGTAGCAGTGGTCCAGAGGAAGAAAATAACAGCAAAGCAGTTAAAGAAACCTGGATCAGAAAATACCAAGGGGCTTTTTTTTCAAATATGGAAGTCTGAACATTAAATTCTTGTATTCGAACTCTTGTATAGAAATAATCATGCATTCTCACATTTCAATAAAATTAGGTAGGAACTACAAGACTCAAAATCTTAGCAAAAGAGTGAGGCCAACACTATTACAAAATACTGGGTTATACTACGTAGGCCTAGGATTATACTTCTGAGGTAGGAAAAAATACTGATAAATATTTAAAAAATGAGGAATGACATAAGGAAGGTCAGTTAAGTCCCCCCTCTTTCTTAGCAAGTTTGGAAATACACGTTAAAGGAAAGCAAATATAAGCTGAGGAAATCTTTGTCACACACACACAAAAATTATTTGCTGATCTCAATCAGAACATGTTCCTGATTTTAAAAAAATAAAAAATTAAGAACTAGAAGTTATTACATTGGACAGAAAGCGGGGAATAAAAGAAAGGAAAAAAACCCCAAATGAACCACTCCAAGACCCAAAACCTCCTGTGCCTCAGAAAGTACCATGAACTTCTCGGTGCGAGGAGGAGATTTAATGACATGAACTACTCCAGCGTGGTCTTTCCTTTATTTTCAGGTTTTTCAATAAGCATTTAGAGCTGGCTGAGATTGGTTTTTGAGCTGTGGAGTCAAAGCCCCACACGCTGCCCTGCCAGTCCCCACACAGTCAGGGCCCAGCCTGCCCAGAGCTCACCGCCCGTCTCCCGTGTTTCCAAACCTCGGCAAAATGTCACTTTGTCACACATGGACATTCTTCCCTCCACACACCAAACACGGGGCTCGGTGGGCCTGTGCCACTCCATCTTTTAGATTACAATCTGTTAGAACAGCAGCTAAACCAAAACAGTTTTTAAAAGAAATCTGTTTGATTTAAGTGGTGTTTCTGTAAGTTTTGCAGGAGGGGGTGATTTCAAGATGCAACACTGGAACCTTGTGAACTGTAAGGAGAAGTTGTTTTCTCATTTCTTGAAATAACTGGGTGCTGATTAAGAACATTCAGCAGAAAACTAGAATTAAATACTCGCTTTACGCAGGTGTAATACAACCATTATACAATAGTTACACAACTCTTTCTTTGCATAGTAAGAAGAGAAAAAAGTGGGGTTTTTAAACCAGGCTTCAGAAGAGAGAACTTGGTAACACCACAACTTGGCCAACTGGTTTTCCTTGCTTTATTGGCTTCTGCAATAAATTAAATGGAAATATTCTAGCAAAAGCTTGGTTTTGGGTTTACTGTGTGGCAGTAATCAAGTAAATGGGCACTGGGTAGAACCTTCAAACCCACTTTCAGAAATCTGTGTCCAATTCTAACGGTTCCTTACAGCAGAAAAGCATTTCTGGTGCCCATCACATGGAGCAAAGTCCTCTGGACTCCAGAACGAGACCCGGAGCAGTCAGAGTTGTCAACAAGCACCAAGGAAGGCAGAGCAGAGCCTGTGCTCCATCTGTCTCCACCTGTGCTCCTGGATTTCTCGAGGTTTCAACACCGAGCTCATAAAGTTTTAAAATGTCCATGCTGTGAACATGAGTCTGGTTAATTGAACTCCACAGAGAGACATAAATGAATGTTGTGATGGGTCAGAGACTGCAAGGCTCTCATGGACACTGCGCTGTAACCGTGGAAAGCACACAGCCCAGAACATCCCCAGACCAACCCAACAAGGACAAAGCATCGACCTTCCTGAAGGACCAGAGAAATGATTTCCATTCACACCTCCAGATCACGAGTTTTAGACCTTCTATCATTAAGCTTTTGTACAGCAGACTATCAAATTACAATAATTACCATAACTCACAACCTTTGTATTTACAGAAGAAAACCCAAACCACAAACACACGGATTTCCCCAAGGCTGTAGCAGAAATGCTCTAGAGGAGCACGTGAGGAACGGACAGGGATCTCCAAGTCAGGAAATCTGACATAGAAAGAATTAATACTTACTCTGTGTTGTAAATACAAACAAAATGGAAATCAGATCCCAAGAAAGGTCTCTGATTAGTACAACACAAACTCAAGCAATTCTTAATCGTCCTTACAAAAACTTCACTTGCATAACACAATTATCTTATAGTCTTTTCACTCAGACTTCAACTGACTCATTTGGGATGCTGTCTCTAGTAAAGATAGTTCACAAAAGACATCAATTCACTTCAAAATTAAGCTTCATAATTAAATTTATAATTAATAAATATATACAGAGTATATTAAAAATAATAAACCGCCACAGAAAGTTTGAGGAGCTACAAGAGTCATTCCAAGTGAAGTTGTAGTCACTGAGTAGTTGCAGGGTAGTTACTGCTACCCCAGCATTGCATCTACTGCTGCCTCTGATTCTGGGGCAAAGAGCCAGGGAAGTTTGTAGCCTTTGGTCAGAGCTTGGCTTCAGCAAAAGTGTAAAAACTCTGGCAGAGGCAGGGACAGTGGGACCGAGGGCACCCTCAGCAAATGACAAGACACGGAGCTGTGTGGGGCGGACACACCCCAGAGAGGAGGGATGGCATCCACAGGGACCCAGACAGGCCGGAGAGCTGGGGCTGGGAGAACCTCATGGAGCTCAGCAAGGCCAAGAGCCAAGGTCCTGCACCTGGGATGGGGGATCCCAAACACAAACCAGGCTGGGAGGGGAATGGATGGAGAGCAGCCCTGGGGAGGACGACTGGGGGTGTTGGTTGGTGAGGAGCTCAGTGTGCATCCTTAGCCCAGAGCCCTCCGTGCCCCAGGCTGGGAAAGGGGGAATTCTGCCCCTGTGCCCCTGTGCTCAGGTGAGACCCCACCTGCAGAGCTGCCCCAGCCCTGGGGCCCAGCACAGGGAGGACGTGGAGCTGCTGCAGAGAGCCCAGAGGAGGCACCAGGATGAGCAGAGGGATGGAGCAGCTCTGCTGGGAGGAAAGGCTGGCACAGCTGGGATTGTTCAGCCTGGAGAGGAGAAGATTTGGGGTGAGCTCAGTGTGGCCTTGCAGGGCCTGAAGGAGCCACAGGAAACCTGGAGAGAGACAATTCCCAGGGGCTGGAGGGACAGGACACAGGGAATGGCTTCAAACAGCCAGAGGACAGGGATGGATGGGATGTTGGGCAGGAATTGTTCCCTGGGAGGGTGGGGAGGCCCTGGCACAGGGTGCCCAGAGAAGCTGTGGCTGCCCCTGGATCCCTGGCAGTGCCCAAGGCCAGGTTGGACACTGGGGCTTGGAGCAGCCTGGGACAGTGGAAGGTGTCCCTGCCCATGGCAGGGGTGGCACTGGATGGGCTTTAAGGTCCCACTCAACCCAAACCACCCTGGGATTCCAGGAAGAATCTGATTTTATTGGGAAGACAGAGATCCATGGGTGCAATCACACACACACCCAGCATTTGCAGGAATGCTCCTGTTCCTGCACAGGGCCTGCCATAACAATCTGAGTTTCTCAAGGCACACTCTGACATTGACACAAAGTCACCCCAAGTACAAGAGCATGGAATTCTAAGCTTAGGAACATCTGATGATGGTGAAAAATCTGCATTAAGCTGTTATTCCACAACACTGACCCAGTGTTTGTAGTATTTATGAGCAACTTCTATAGAAATGAAAACTACCAAGATCTTGTAACATTAATAAAGAAATCAATGTATTTCAAACGCTAACTCTGGCACAGCATTACGTTAATGCCTAATTATCCACAAGTTGGAAAGAATAACAATAAAGAAGCCAGAATCAGACATGATCCTGGAAAGTTACTGAGCTTCCAGTATCAATCAGATTTTGAAAGAGTGTATGGAAGCTGATTTGTCCGTGGCCACACACACACCCTCTATGTATTTAATGTATAAATCCTGTTAAAACTGCATTTAAAAACAAGAATATATGTGGTTATACGGCTGTAAGTAGGGAAAAAGCTGTAGTTACAACCAGACAGGGCAGAGATCAGTTTGAGGGAACTCACGGTGACCAGGAAAATACAGAACTGAGGAAGTACCAACACATTCACTTCTCTGACAATATTTGTCTCCTCTTTTAACCCCTTCCTGAAGTTCTAACTCAAAACTGCTCCCTCCATAAAGGACATGCTGGATGTTCCAACAGGCCCAAAGTAAACGAGTTCTTAGCAATTTATAGAGTTCACAGAAGCACAGCTCATGAGCTGAACACATACCGGGAGAGGGGATTTGAAATGAAATGTGTTTGATGTCAGGAAACCACAAAACCAGTGAACAACAGATTTTTGGGACGTTAGAATTTAAAAGTTTCACTGGCAAGTTCAAATCATTAAAATATTTACCTATGATTTTGTCTACTAGTCATCCTACTAATTTGATTTTTTCCCAGTAACTCAACAAAATTCACTCTCAATTTTTTCCCATTATTTTTTGAAGGAACCACTCTGCCATCAGAAATCAATTTGAACATTTCCATCCCTCTCTTATTTCGCCATGCAAACAGTTACTAAAAAGAAAGAGAAAACTTTTCAGCACAAAGAGGTATTAATGTATTATTAACCATTCCTTTAACTGACTCACAACACAGTCTATTTTTATTTGCCTCTGGGGGAAAAGAAAGAGAGGGGGAAAAAAAGAATACGAGGAGGCTTCGGAACTTTATGTAACGTCAGTTCAAAGCTTGGTCTCTCACAGCTGGAACAAAACTGACACTTAATGGAGTTAATTTTGCTTTCATTTACTCAGTTTCACTTCCAGGTATTTGGTGCTACCCAGACCTTGGAAACTTTGCATGGAGAATGTTTACAAACAGGTCACAGCTCGTGGTGTTTCAGTCACAGAACCATTTCCCTGCTTTTTCAAAATTCAGAGCTGGGATTTAACTGATTATGTCTTCACATAGGGGAACTGAACCAGCACCAGAGTTTTCCCACTGTACGGACGCAGGCAGAGCTGGCTGGGAACTGTCTCCCACATTTCCCTGCCCCTCAAGTGGGGATTCTCCCTGAAAATCATAAGAAAAGACACTTTGGAATAAATAAGGAGATGACAAAGCCAATACTTTTCAAACTGAGCCATACCAAGGCTTAGGACAAACCAGAGCCCTGTCCTGAAGGAATTCAATCCATTGGTACCAGCAAAAGCAGTCCAGTTATTTTTCCAGTCGTGCTTGGATAAATGAGAATCAAATGCAGAATTTTACCTTCCTTCCCCAAAAGAGGAAAAGATGGATAAAAATCTTGATAATCACAGCAATTCTACTGGTGTGTTGTGTCACCTTGAAGAGCCAGCACTGGATAACTCCACACACGGAACATGTCTTTGTGGAAGTAACGATTCCTCATTTTCCAAAGTTTCTCTGCTGTTTTTAAGCCATCCAAAGACTACAGTTCCCATAAGCCTCCTCTTGAAGGACCCATGGAGGTGAGGAAGGAAAGGAAGAGCTTTCCCCTTCTCCTGATTACTTCTTTCTCCCCTCAGAAGCTGACAAGAAAAGCAGTTTGCTCAGAGAGGTTTTTGGTATTATTTCAAATAGTCTTAGAGCAAAAAAGAACTTGCATTGCATAAACATCAGACTTCTTCAAGTCTGAGTAGCAAGAAAGTTATTACATAATTTTTGTGAAAATTTATGTCTTACCAACCTCCTAGTAAAGAAGAGATGAAACTGGAAACTCAACAAATAATGTATTGTACTCCATCAGAAAGACAAAAGCAGCACTTCTCTGTAAGTAATCCTATTCTACAACAACAGATCTATTTACAAAAGGATTTCAGAACTTATACAACTCCCATAAAATAAAGGTATCATGAAGTTTTGTACTTCAGTGTGGAGAACAGCTCTCCAAATGGCATTCAAAATGACCATGGAAAGGCTAAACAGATACCAGGCTGCAATTCTCACTCAAAAACACAAACTGTCACCACAACTTTCAACTTGCAGTCCCCCAGCCAGGCTTAAAAACACCTGAAATGAAGAGGTTTTAAAAGGAATGCCCAAAAGATAATCTAATTATAGCAACAAAAAGTGGGTTTTTTGGTACCAGTAGATTTTAGTCTTCAAACCAGCACCCATCTGAGCTCAGATGAAGCTGTGAAACGTCTTCATGGCAAATAACGGCTCAGTTTTTGTGTGTTTATTCTTTTCACACACCATCTGAGCAGGTGGTCCAGTTCCAAACATGACTTTAAGATGTGGCACATGTAAGCAAGTCTGTCCCAATTAAATGTCACTTGAAAAGCTCTGACAAGGCACAGTTTTTCCCGGACACCAGTGGTGTTCTGCTACTTTGTTTAAACTATCAACCAGTTCGCAGAAGTCCCGATGACCATCACGTGCTAATTCCCAGTCTGCACAACCCCCCAGACTTCCAAACTGGATAAATTCCCGGTGAGCCCCTCGTTATTTCACAGAAGCAAGAGAATCCTGCCCATAAATCGGCGCTGAAACAGAGAACTCTTGGCTGCTATCAGGTAAAATTATCCTTGTCACTGTCCAGCGTGGGGGAGGGGAAGCCAATGACAAGTCCTAAATCCACCCAAGTATTGATGCAGGAACTGTAACACTCGCTGCTCCTGTAACCGACTGGCTTCCCTACCTGAGAGCCTGGAAACAATATCACACTCTTGACCTACTGCCTCCCGGCTTAAGAAAACCCCGCTCGCTCTTCAATTCTGAACAAGAGCTACTTGCCTTGCCCAAGGAATATTCCAAAGCCATGAATTAAACTCAAGAAGCTTCATAAACTTGGGCAGAATTTTTAATTCACAGCAGAAAATGTAAATTTAACACTTCACACACATATTCTACTTCAGACTGCAAATAAAAACAGTCTAGTTCTAAATAATTCATGTAAGCCAAAAACATGAAGCGTAGCCTACAAAAGTATCTATATATACACACACCAAATATATATAGATAATAGTTAACAAATACTAGCTGAGAGTTATTTTCAGTGTTATTATTCTAATTCTATAAAGTATAATTAATTTTCCAAAAATATCCAACCTACAGAGGTTGGGGGGAGGGGGGCGTAGAGAAAAAGAGAAACAAGTTTACCAAAACTTTTTAGGGCTACAGACTATTCCAAGGAGAGAAGTTAAATTCTGCTCGGTTATAGGCAGGGAATTAAATACTATCAGAAATTAAACGTTTGCTAATTTATCACCAGGTATCATCTATGTGTTCCTTAACTTCACACACCTTTCTTAAGGAAAAGGTAAGGAAATACCAAGAAGATAATAAAAAAAGTTGTTAACTTGTCCAAATCCAGGCCCCCATGAAACTCCATCCACCTCAGTGTGGCTGTAAGTATCTCCTGGCAAAAGTTAACAGCGCACTCTCATTCGGATTCAACCAGGATGGTTGTCAAAAACACGCTTGTCGATTTATTGTGGAGTCGGTTACTCTGTCTTTGTTGATTTTAAATAACAATAAATGTTTACTTCCCCCGATGGCTGTGGAGTAATAGGAGAACTAAGCAACAGCAGCAATCTAGATACATGATCAAAGAACCCCTCCGTGGTCTTTGGACGGGCTAAACCCAAAACTCCAAAGCCGACTGAGATTCAAAAACACGCCAATTTCTAAATTTCCAATTCCAGGACTTTTAAATGCGTTTTGTGATCCCGCGGCGGCGGGAGGGAACTCTGGTCACTCCAGAGGATCACCCAGTGTATCCGAGGAGAGCTCCAATTCCTCCAGCAACACAAAGCTGAATCCCTAAAAGGCTGCGGCCGGCTATTAAAATATGGAATCAGGGAATCATTAATGATGGAAAAGACCTCCGAGATCATCGAGTCCAACCTATGGCCACCTTGTCAACCAGGCCGTGGCACCGACAGCCACGTCCAGCCTTTCCTTAAAGACCTGCAGGGACGGTGCCTCCACCACCTCCCTGGGGAGTGCCCGTGTGTCCCTGTCTGTCCCTGTGCCTGTGTGTCCCTGCGTGTCCCTGTGCCTATTCCCAACGCTGCTCCCTCCTCCTCCCCACCCCCACCGAAGGGATGACAGGCACCTCGCTCAGGTAACTCCTTCCCCATCTCCCTCCACCTTCCCCACCCGCCCCACCGGCCCCTCACAGGTGCCGGGGCATCGCAATCCTCCCCTACAACAGGTGATGCTCCAAGTCCTGCCGCCCTCCTCGCCGCCAGCCCGGCCCGAGCCCTCGCACCCGCCCACCGCAGGGCGTTGCGCATAACACCGAGAGGCTCCGGGCGAGCTCCCTTCCTCCATCGCCGCTCCCAAGGCCCGGGAAGCCACAGCCGCGCTCCAAGGGGAAAAAGGCCGCGGGCTGCGGAGGGGCGGGCGGGGATGGATCCCGGCCCTGCCGCCGCTCCCGCTCTAAGATGGCAGCGAAGCGCTGCGGCCCCTCCGCCGCGGGCCCGGGCGAGGCGGCCCCGGCTCGTCCCGCGGTGCGGCGTCTCACTCACCCGTGCGGCGGCTTCTCCCGGGGCGAGGCCTCTCCCTCGGCGGGGCAGCGCCGGGCGCGTCCTCCCGCTCTTCCCGCTCTTCCCCGGGGGCCTCGGCGGCGGCGGCGCCTCCTCCTCCCTCGGGCCGCGGGTCTGCCCGCGGTGGGAAGGGGAGCCCGGGCGGCCCGGCGGGTCCCCGGCCGGGCTCTGGGTGTTCGCTGCCCTCACAAAATGGCGCGCGGTCCAAACCTGCGCAGCGCCCGGCGGCGGCTCGGCCTCGCCTCGGCTCGGCTGCGATCGGCGGC
>VZTF01003810.1:20235-74545 GCA_013397755.1 Cnemophilus loriae | reverse complement strand
GGGAGGGACAGGGCCGGGCACGGCCCCCTCGGAAACCGAGACGTTCCCGAAAAACCATTCAAAAAAGGCACTGGAAGTAGCCCGGAGTGGGAGTCTCGACCCTGCTGAGGGAAGACTCCTCTCCCTTCCCCTCGGAATTGCGTCCACGGGTCTTTCTCGATCCGCTCAAAAATATCCCCCCCCTGAAAACGAGTTGGAAAATGTGCTAAAAGTCGTCCGGTGTGGGAGCCCCGGAGTCACAGAATTCTAGAAGGTTTCTTTCCCCTCAGAAATGCATCCAGGGCTCTTTCTCATTCCCTCAGAAAATCAATATATTCCCCAAGAACAAGTTAAAAAACGCACTAAAAGTCACCCGGTGTGGGAGCCTCGAGCTGCTGAGGGAAGGCTCCTTCCCCCTTGGAATTACGTCCAGGTTTTATTCTCATTCTCCTCAGAAAATAAAAATATATTCCCCTAGAAGTGAGTTAGGTGTGGGAGCCTCAAGCTGCTGAGGCAAAGCTCCTTTCCCCTTAGAACTGCATCCAAGGGTCTTTCTCATCCCCCTCTGAAAATCAATATATTCCCCCAAAATGAGTTTAAAAATGCACTAAAAGTAGCTTGGTGTGGGAGCCTTGAGGTGCTGAGGGAATCACAGAATAAAAGGCTCTTTTCTCCTTGGAATTGCATCTAGGGGTCTTCCTCATCCCCCTTAAAAAAAATCAATATATTCCCCAAAAAATGAGTTAAAATATGCACTATAAGTAGCTTGGTGTGGGAGCCTCGAGCTGCTGAGGGAAGGCTCCTTTCCCCTTGGAATTGCTGTGTCTGTGCTTCCAGCCTAAATCTGTGACAGGGGGTTTTTAATGTAATTTTTTTTTTTTTTAAATTTCTGGAATGCCCACAAAGATCAAAAAGTAGAGTCTGGCCTTTATCTAATACTTTAATTCTGACGTGTGATACTTTAATCTAGTCATTTCGGTTCCCAGCCAGCCTCCTTGGAGAAATTAGGACATGTTACTTGTTCCATTTGCTTTTTCTTCCTGTTTTAATATTTTTTTATCTTGGCTTAAAAGGTGGAAATAAGCAGCCAGGGATTGGCCAACTCATGCAGCCACAGCCAAAGTCCCCCAAATAATTGAAGTGTTGAGAATTTTACTGAAATTCTGTGATCACCGAATCCCAGAGTGGGTTGGGTGGGAAGGGACCTCAAAGCCCATCCAGTGCCACCCCTGCCATTCCAGGGACACCTTCCACTGTCCCAGGCTGCTCCCAGCCCCAGTGTCCAGCCTGGCCTTGGGCACTGCCAGGGATCCAGGGGCAGCCACAGCTTCTCTGGGCACCCTGTGCCAGGGCCTCCCCACCCTCCCAAGGAAGGATTTCTCCCTAATATCCCATCTAAACCTGCTCTCTTTTTCAGCTTAAGGCCATTCCTGCTTGGCCTGTCACCCTAGTCCCTTGTGAAATTTCCCTCTCCTGGGACATGCGTGCATATGGAAGAACGGGGGAATCGTGGGACCACCCCAGGAGTGACAGTGAGGTGTTAGGTGAGTTGAAATTATCCATGGAATTGCACCTTACAGCCACGGGAGGTGCTTGGGAGTACCATGATTTAAGTGGTCCTTTCTCATTGCCCTCAGCCCCAGAAAGATTTGAGGTCACTTGGAGCTGCTTTTGACACTTCTCTCATTGACTCTGAGTGTGGCCAGAATGTGGTTCTTGTCCTGGAGGTGGAAAGCAGCACCTGAGGGAGTTGGGAAAGGGGCTCAGCCTGGAGAAAAGGAGGCTCAGGGGGGACCTTGTGGCTCTGCACAACTCCCTGACAGGAGGGGCAGGGAGGGGGGGTCGGGCTCTGCTGCTGTGTCCCAAGGGAAAGGAGGAGAGGAAATGGCCTCAAATTGCACCAGGGGAGGGTCCAGACTGGAAAAAATTTCCCTGGCAGAGTGGTGAGGCCTTGGGATGAGCTGCCCAGGGAGGTTTGGAGTCACTGTCTGTGGGAGTGTTCAGGAGCAGTCTGGATGTGGCCCTTGGGGACAGGGTTTGGGGTGATGCTGGGGGTGCTGGGGTGGCACTGGGTGATCCTGAAGGGCTCTTCCAACGTGGACAATTCCAAGATATCAAAGGCCAACCTGTGCCCAATCCCTCAGTCAGGAAGGACAGCTCCACTCTCAGAGAGGAGGATGGAGGGGGCATTCCCTGACGATTATTTTCCCTCTAAAATCTCTTTCTGGTCTGTGTGAATGCAGTGACAGAATAGTTTCTCTGTTGCTCAGTGCACGTAACTACAAAGCTCACAGAAAATTGTTACACTGTTCACTGCATTACTGTAACTTCCTGGGGTCTGGGGTTTTTTCAGGTTTTGAGGGTTTTTTTGCTCACACTTAAAAATATTACAGAGTTTTCAAGAGTTTGTGCATTTGCTCAGTCATCCTCTACTTTTATTTTGCTGGCTATACCCAAGCTCTGGCACCTTGGGCAGAGATAAAATACCTTTTAAAAGGTGATGGCATCTTTTTAAAATGTTATTTTCCAGCACAAACAACTAGATATTTTTGGCTTGTTAATTTTATTTTGATAATGAATAACCTGCATGGTTCTTCCCTTTTACAAAAGTGTTCTCTTTGACATCCCTGTCATTAAAAAGCATGGGGAGGTTCAGGTTGGATATCAGGAGGAATTTCTTCATGGAAAGGGTTGTCAGGCATTGGACTTGTGTTCTCTGCTGGAGGTTTAGGGGTAGGGGTAGGGATCCTCCAGGCTGGGATTCCACCAGAATCTTGCCTCAACTTTGCATACAAGTTGTGACCTGGATGAAGGGGATCCAAATTCTTGCTTATCAAGAGTTACCAAATCTTACTCTTTTTTTATTTTCTTTAGAGAGTGAGGGACTGCCTAGACAGGAAAGACTGAGAGTCTTTTTTTTTTTTAACTCTCCATCCCAAACCACTTGGAGTAGGTTTGCAGTACTTGAAAATAGGAGCTTGTGTACATTCTATATGAATTAGTGGACAGCCTTGTAAGAAATACTTGGGTTTCTCTTCCTAAGAGACCACCCCTCAGAAAGCAGAATATTTGAGGCCAAAAAGAAAACTAATAAGCAGAAAAATTGAGGAAAAAATAAGGAAAAAAAGCACATTAAAAATTAGGAGGAAACAAAGTGGAGAAAAGAGATCTAAGAGAAAATAACGTACAGCAGTCTAGAGAAATGGAACAGATGTAAAAGAAACAACAAAACAGCTGAAGAGTTGGGGCTGCTCAGCCTGGAGAAGAGAAGGTTGTGTGGAGACCTCACAGCACCTTCCAGAGTCTGAAGGGGCTACAGGGAAATGGGAGAGGGACAATTCTTCAGGAACCAGAGTGACAGGACAAGGGGGAATGGCTTCAAACTGAAATAGGGGAAATTTAGGTTAAGATATATGAAAAAGTTGTTCCCTGGGAGGGTGGGGAGGCCCTGGCACAGGGTGCCCAGAGAAGCTGTGGCTGCCCCTGGATCCCTGGCAGTGCCCAAGGCCAGGTTGGACACTGGGGCTTGGAGCAGCCTGGGATAGGGGAAGGTGTCCCTGCCCATGGCAGGGGTGGCACTGAATGGTTTTTAATGTCCCTTCCAACCCAAACCATGATTCTATGGTAGTGGAGTGTGATTATGGGTAATATGTCCCAGTTTTTCCCTTTTCAGCCTTCCTACATGGAGTAGAGGGGCCCATTTGCCTCTTCACTGTGTGCTCTGGAAGGCTTCATTCCATGGTCCAACCTGCCCTTGCAGCCCTGCCGTTTTCCTTCTGGAGCGTTTCCATCTCTGCCTGAACTCCAGGCTTCCTTCACAGCAGCTGTGGGCACCCTGACTTTTGCAGAGCTCAGCATTTGTACTCTGGGTATCAGTTTTGATGTAGATGCTGTGTTGGACCAGCAGCAATTCCAGTAATCCTCTGTATCCGGCACATCTGCTGCAAGGGGGGCCTTCTTAGGTCACCAGACCCAGGCTGGAAGATCTTCAGGAAGAATTCCATCATAATACAGAAAAAAAGTTGCTGCTGCTGTTGTGTTTCTCCACCAAAGCCACCACACAGCTCAATCCCTTTGGTACTGGGCCCCAACCCCAAGTGAAGTCCCAGCAGAAGTTCTCCTCCATGGGTTCCATCATTTACACTTCCCAGAGCACCGCGGCAGCTCCCAGACAGCCTCAGTTCTAAAGGAAACCATCATCTGGAGGGAGCAGCTTGTGTTTCGCCTGTCAAAAAGGTGCTGCTAAGTAACTAATGTGGTCCAGCTCTTTTTAGGCCAGAGGGGTTGCCATGGTAACCCATTCGGATGGAGATACATCGGCTTTTGAGTCGTCATCATCAGAGCCGGCTTCGATAGTACCGGCTTTGGATTGACAGCCAGAGCTGCACACTGTGTAGGCTGGCACGCCTCTGGACCAGAAGGTCCTGGAATTGCTGCTGGATGAGGCTTGTTCCCAAAAAAACCTGCATCTCCCTGAGTTCTCCCTGATACTCTCTGGATTTGTGTTCCTTGGTGTTCGCACTCATGGTGAGCATCACGCTGCTGAGTATGGAAAGTTTCTTCTCCAGTTTAAAGCATCAGGCAGGAATTTCTGGACATCAGGAGGATTTTTTTTTCATGGAATGGGTTGTTAAGCATTGGAAGGGGCTGCCCGGGAGGTTTGGAGTCCCCATCCACGGAAGTGTCCAAGGAACACTGGGATGTGGCACTCAGTGCTCTGGGCTGGGTGACAAGGTGGGCATTGGGCACAGGCTGGACTTGATGATCTTGGAGATCTTTTCCCACCTCAATAATCCTTTGATTCTGTGAAAAATCCTTCCCCAAAACCATGGAGTTTTCTGAGGAAGAAGTCTCCAGGGAAGAGGCTGTGTTAGTTATCCTAGGGAAAAGGTAAACTTGGAAGTTGTATCCCAGAAGTCCTCCTGAGACCACTTTCCACAAGAAATACATTTGTAGGAGAGCAGAACAGTTCCTGTTAAAATCAGGCATTCTGAAGAATTGTGATCCTTTAAAACTTTTGTAAATCAAGTGCTACAATGTCAAGTACTTCCCATCTGGGAGCTTCTCTATGCCCTTAATTTCCAGCTTTTAGAGGAATCTGGTTTCCCTGTGTTTGAAAATATGAAAAAAAAAGGTTAATTTAATCATAAAGTTTCCCTCACATCCAAAAGGACCAGTACATTCCACGTCTCTTTAAAAATCTCTCTTTGGTTCTGCTGCCTGTAACATCACTGGATCTACCTACACCTGTTCAATGTCCAGCTTTTGCTTCTCTGTCAGAGTGCCTGGGAGAGAGTCAAAAACTGTCCTCAATTCCATTAAAATCAGGTCCTTCATGGGCCCCTTCCCTTTTCAATACCAATTCCCTGCTCCCCTGTGCAGCAGGACCCGTTTCTTTGCTGGCCAAAAGGAAAACTGTTCTTGCTGTCAGGAGCAAGCTCCTTGTGCAGCTTCCACAGGGATGTTGTTCATGAACTTCCAGCACATGATAGTTGTGGTATCCTGACACAAATCCATTCAAGAAAGTTCTTAGAAGTATGTTCTGCTTGGTGCTACATGACCAACCTCCTGCTAGCTGAGAAAAAGAAATTGTGATGAGTTTTGAATAAATTTCTCTAAAATTGTCACTTACGGAGCTTCATTAGGCTAAGAAGTCATTCTTCAAGCAGTAGGAGCAGGAATGTTTGGTTGTCTGTCCCTTTTTCCCTCCCAGATCCTCTATCCCATCCCAGTTCAGAAGAAAGATGGAGAGGGACTCTTTACAAGAGCATGGAGTGATGGGACAAGGGGGAATGGCCTTAAGCTGAAAAAGAGTAAATTTAAATTAGAGATTAGGCCTTAATTCTTCCCCGTGAGGGTGCTGAGGCCCTGGCACAGGTTGCCCAGAGATGCCCAGTGCTCAGTCACTGCACAGGAAATACCACTTCTTTCTTCCTGATGTTCAGGTGAAAGTTCCTGTAACAGTTCCGCTTCTCCCAAAGTGAGAGGTGGTTTAGTGATTGGCCAGGATCAATCCTCCACCCAGCCACCAGCTTCCGCACAACTTCTCTGAACCTCTTTATTCACCACCTCTGCCCAAGGTGCGTCTGTCAGAGGTGGCTGAGGAGTTAAAAAACCACTACGAGAGCTGAGCTGAGGGTCTAATCAAGATCCACTCAGAGTTATTAACCCAGAATAAGACGAGTTTGTATTTTCTGCTGTGCACATAAACCAGAGGAGCTGTGTGTGCATCACCTCCCTGTGAGTGCATTTCAGCCCCAGTTCCCCGGGTGTCCCCACTGCCAGGCCCTGGAGCTGTTCTGTGGCATCACTAATGTAGGCTAATTGCTCTGTGGGCCAGCACTCCTCTTTTGTAGGGCACTGTTTTCGGGGCCTGCATTTCCCCTCCGTGAGCTATTCCAGGGAACTGGCAAGGCAAGGTTGGTGCTGACCTTCTGCTGAGATCCCTGCTGAAATTCCAGAGGGACCAGCCAGGCCTGCAGGGCCCAGTCCTGCCAGGATGGAGCTCCCAAAATAACTGCTGGGCAGGGCTGTGCTCCCAGGGCGAGGGTATCCCTGGAGCATTCCCAGGGCAGCTTCCCCAGGCTGGCTGAAACTCTGGAGAGGGCACAACGCCAGGGGCACCTGAGGGGGAAGCACTGTGGACACCAATCTGAAACTGCTGTGGGAAGGACAATGGCACAAAAACCATCTGGGGCTGGAGCCAGCCCACTGTGCCGTGTGTAAATCAGGCCCCAGTTCCCTCTGAGGTGTAAAGGGGTGGAGGAGTCCAGAAGACCTTACAGTTCTCCATCCCCATCCTTTTCAAGAGGCTTTGGGGCTGTCTAGTCCCTACTGTCACTGTCAGTGACTCCCACCCAGCTGCAGAATTGCCAGGATGAGTTGAAAAACAACCATGGACAAGTCCTGGCTTTCAGGGCTCAGGACATCAGAAAATTTTGCAAAGGGTCCAGCACCCCAAAAAATAATCTGGGGTAGAATCACAGACTGGTTTGGGTTGGAAGGGACCTTAAAGGAGTGCCAGGACACAGGGAATGGCTTCAAACTGACAGAAAGTAGGATTAGATGGGATATTGGGCAGGAATTGTTCTCTGGGAGGGTGGGGAGGCCCTGGCACAGGGTGCCCAGAGAAGCTGTGGCTGCCCCTGGATCCCTGGCAGTGCCCAAGGCCAGGTTGGACACTGGGGCTTGGAGCAGCCTGGGACAGTGGAAGATGTCCCTGCCCATGGCAGGGGGTGGAATGAGATGATATTTAAGATCCCTTCCAACCAAACCATCCTGGGATCTATGATTCTGTGATATGAGGAATAGAAAAAAATCTGGTTTAAATTGGGGACAATTGGCAAGCATTGGTAGCACAATGGAAGATGAGGTGCGTTGCTTGTTGAAGTGGTATTTCATCAATAGTTAAATTGTTTCCCAAGAAATCTGTCAGGTTTGAAATTGTCCAATGGCCTTGGTAAAGCTGGCAAATCTGTGGAGATGGAAAAGATTTCATTGAGCAGCAGCTGCACGAGAAACTCTCTGTGCCAGGGGTTGCACCAAACCACTTCTGTGCTCTCTGCTAAGAGCATTGCCCGTAAATCCCTTCCTTTCTGGAGGACAAAATCACCATAACTCCAGGTATTTGAGATTTCTGTGTGCAGGTTGATGAGCGCTCAGCCTGGTGCTGCTGAGCGCTCACATCGTGGAGCAGGACACACAACGCTCGTGCTCCCAGCACGGAACGTTTCTCTCTTGGTTTATAAAACCCAGTTATGAAAAACAAAAAAGCTGAAAAATCACCTCGATCCCATTGTTTTTCCCTCTCTCAACCTAGGTGTCACAGCAAGTCTTTTCACAATAAGCCTCAAATTAATTTTGATATATTGACAGAGGAGGTTTTGAAAGGCATTACCTCAAAAAGGTGAAACTGGACTGCTGAACCCAAATTTCAAGCAGAATTTAAAGACTTTCAGTTAAAAATTAAAACAAAGCTAAATAAAAAGCATGGAGAAAATTCCAAGTAGCCAGATGCTCCTGTAGTAGTATAAATATAAAAAAAAATAAATATAATGTAACCTTCTCTGGATATTTATGTTATTTATTCTGTTAGAATAAACTTTAGTCCATTCTAGATGTATGAGTATCAAATGCAAATCTCATATTTGACACGTAAAAGTCTGAATTAGTACATTTTTTAAGAATTCTATTAATTAAATACTAATTCATGCCATTTATATACATAAAAACCAACGCTCAAGTTTACACAGGGACTCTCTATCTGGGATGGACGAGTGGTTTTCCAATGTGAAACATCAGGAACAGAACATTTCCTGACCTTATTTTGGGGGTTTTAGGATAGTTTGGGAGGTTTTGTGTGTGTCCAGAACATTCAGGCTGAGACAAACATTCAGCTGATCCTTTTTTGTTTGTTTTCCATTGTCTGCAGGTTTGCCAAGCTTTAACTGCTTGGAAGAAGTTTTCTGTCCTGGGTGTTGCTTCAGGCTGATTTTTTATTCTTTAAACCTCCTCTCTCTTTTTTTTTTTTCCTTCTCTTTTAAGAGGAAGGAACAAGGAGAATTTAGGGGTTTTTTTTGGAAGGGTAATATTTTAAATGGGGAAATTTATAAGCAACTGCAAGTTTCAAAGGCTGAAAACAGCAGCAAAAAAAATATTTCTTGCTTAGATTGTCACAAGAAAGAACTTTTTGTTGTCTTTTTTATGTTGCTTTTCAAGGCAGTGAAATCGACATGTAATAAATTATAGTAAATATCCCAACTCTGTGGTATTAATTTTTGCCCAAATTCCAGATTCTGAGCATCATCTTCTTAGCCAAAGGGACAACAACACAAGGTTTTTACAGGCAACGTGGATCTGTTCTACAGGGGAAAAAATTCCTTAAAAATTACTTCCGAATTGGGAAACTTTTCCAAGCATTTGCTGTTTCTTTTCCCAACAGTGTCATAAACTCCAAACCCAGGGCTCTTTGCAGCAGCTTCCAGCTGTCCTTGAAGGCCATGGCTAAGGGTGTAAGGGAATGTTGGGATGAGAGGAGTTTTCTCCAAAATTCCGTTTTCCAAAATTGGCATCTTGAGATCACAGAACCACAGAATTACAGAAATCCCAGAATCCCAGAATGGTTTGGGTTGGGAGGGACCTTAAAGCCCATCCAGTGCCACCCCTGCCATGGGCAGGGACACCTCCCACTGTCCCAGGCTGCTCCCAGCCCCAGTGTCCAGCCTGGCCTTGGGCACTGCCAGGGATCCAGGGGCAGCCACAGCTTCTCTGGGCACCCTGTGCCAGGGCCTCTCCACCCTCCCAGGGAACAATTCCTGCCCAATATCCCATCCAGCCCTGCCCTCTGGCACTGGGAAGCCGTTCCCTGTGTCCTGTCCCTCCAGGCCCTTGTCCAAAGTCTCTCTCCATCTTTTCTGTCAACTCCTTCAGGTCCTGGAAGCCTTTTTGAGATGTCAGGAAAAGAACTGCACACACTGCTCAATATGCAGAGAACTATGGATTTATACCAGGGCAAGTGTGCTACAATGTTCTCTGTTTTGTTCTCTTAGTAATTCCAAATATTTGATTTGTTTCTCTCCATAAAAGGGAACATTGTGCTGATATTTTCATGGAAATATTAATCAGAACTCAAAGATCTCATGTGTGAGTGGAAAAACAACTTACAGCCCATCTTTATGCACACAGACTTTCCCCCCATGTGCACTGCTTTAATACAGGAGATTTTATCTGTCATTTTATTATCCACTCACTGAGTCTTGTAAGGTCCTCCTTGGTAGGAGGCCCTTTAACTGCATCACAGTTTGTCCTCTACCTTTCCTTTACCTGGATACCTCAATACCTTCAGCAGTCTGTGGTGTCTCCCTGCCCAGCCCCTCTCTCCAGATGATTGAGGAATTCATTAAGCAGCACCAGTCCCAGCACAGCTCCCTGCAGACTCCTCCTGTGATCTCCCCTTCTCTGAAAACTGACCTTTTAGATCTGTTTTATTTCTGTTTCCTCTCATCTAGCCAGTTTTTGATCTATTCTTCTCTTGCTTCCTTTGCATAAAGGCTTTTTTATTTTATTATTTTTATGATGCTTTGTCTAGGAATCTCATTGTCTCTGGAAATCCTGGGAGCACTGAAACATGGATCTTCATGTTTGCCTTCCCCACCTGGTTAGTGGGGAACACACTGCAGCCAGTTCTTGAGCTCTTGGACAGCACGGGTTTGGGACAGCATGGATTTCACATCGAGGGCTGTGTCCAGTTCTGGGTCCTGCAGGAGAGACCTGGAGGGGCTGGAGCGTGTCCAGGGCAGGGAACAGAGCTGGGGAAGGGGCTGGAGCCCCAGGAGTGGCTGAGGGAGCTGGGAAAGGGGCTCAGCCTGGAGAAAAGGAGGCTCAGGGGGGACCTTGTGGCTCTGCACAACTCCCTGACAGGAGGGGGCAGCCAGGGGGGTCGGGCTCTGTTCCAGGGAACAGGGACAGGAGGAGAGGGAATGGCCTCAGGCTGGGCCAGGGGAGGCTCAGGGTGGACACCAGGAGGAATTTCCCCATGGAAAGGGTGGTCAGGCCTTGGCAGGGGCTGCCCAGGGAGGTTTGGAGTCCCCATCCCTGGAGGTGTCCAAGGAAGGCCTGGAGGTGGCACTCAGAGCTCTGGGCTGGGGACAAGGTGGGCATCGGGCACAGCTGGGACTCCATGGGCTGGGAGGGCTTTTCCAGCCTGGGATTCTGTGGAACTGTTGCCCTGGGAACTCAGAGGCAAGAACAGGAATTTTCTTTTCTCTGTGGTTTTGCTTTCTCTGAGTGTTCCTGTTACACCTCGATGGCCTTCGGGCCCTGCCCACTTGTTCTGGATCCTGACAGAAAGGATTTGGGTTTGTGAGTCATTCCTCAAGCTCAGCTCATAAATCACAGGATCATGGAATGATTTGGGTTGGGAGGGACCTTAAAGCCCATCCAGTGCCACCCCTGCCATGGGCAGGGACACCTCCCACTGTCCCAGGCTGCTCCAAGCCCCATCCAGCCTTCTATGAAAGTTAAAAATCATTTCCATACTGTCCCTTACTGCAGTCTAAAATACTGAAAAGATATCATTAAAAACATTGTCTCACTCAACATTTTGGGTTGGTATCTCCTATCTATAATGTACCAATGGAAAAATCTGTATAAGGGACTGAGTTACACAGTTTGCCTTCTATTTGACAAGAAGAAAGCTAAAAAAAAAATCTGTGTTCACTGCCTCAGGAAGCTCCAACCACCAGAGCAATCAGGGTGGAAATATCCTGCCATTAACACATGTCACATTTTGCCCCAGTTACACCCTCCTTACACCCAGGAGAAGCAAACATCAGCAGGTAAAACCTGAGCCATCAATTGTAATCTTACACTTGGAGTTATTTATATCACAGGAAAATGTAAACAGCTGAGGGTGTGGAGATCCCTCACTGGTACAATTCTTTTCCCTGGTCCCAAATCAATATTTTAAAAAATTAAATTTAAAAAGTTCTGTTCCATTCCAGTCCCCTCTGAGGTCACTGCAAAACTCTGCTTCCACATAAATGCTGGGCACCACATTTTTTTGTTTAATACAACTGTCAGTGTTTTCAATATCTGTATAAATCCCAAATTATTTTTCGAGTGCTATCAGCACTCTAAGAGTCAGTCAATTTTACACAATAATTATTCATGATTATTTTAATACTATTTGAAAATCCTTTTAACAAAACACCTCTTTTTTTTTTTTTAACACTGTCTACTACAATTCACTGTTGCTGGCAGAATATACAAGTTTTAGTTGGAACGTGCATTTCTTTTGTGGTGGTTTTATTCTCCATACCTACATCCTGCCATAGGTTACCTGCCAAATTCCCAAACATTTCCTCCATATCCATCAGTTCTCACAAGCCTGCAAAATTCACTATTTTGTAGAGTTTCTTTTTCCACAACATTTTTAAAGATATCAACTTGCCCATCGTCATTCAGAATCTCACAATGTCCAGTAACAACCTTAAAATTTACCTAAAAATTACTAAATTATTACCTGATTATTTCTTTCTTTAATTTTTTCCTGATTCCTAAGTACTTTTTATTCAGGATATTCAGTCATTATTTTCTTTCCCTGCCAAACTCTTCCGATATATTTTTTTAATGTCTAAACCACTTGTTTTGTTTTATCTACTGTTTTTGTTATGTTTCATAACATTATTTTCCTTATTTGCTGATTCTCTGGAGTGGCAAGGAAAGCTCAGTGCAATTTTCACTCCGTTCAAGCCCTTTTTAAAGTATCTAATGACAGGTCCTCTGAGGGAATTCCCTTCAAAACTGTGTGTTTTGGCTGGAAAATTAGTTCATTCTTAAATACCTTTAAAAATCTTTGACCAATATTATAATTTATAGGGTTTTTTCCTTTCATTGTACCTCTCTCAATTTAAACACTTTCTTTAGACTTTCTTTCTGGATTTTCCCCCAGCTTTGTTTCATCTCAGCTTTTCTCACCCTGCTATTTAAATAAATAAGTTTATTTTGTTGCCTTCTGTAGTATTTTCTCATGACACCACTGAAGTCTGATATACTTTAAAGCATAATTTTTAACGAAAAGGAAATTTTAGTGCAGTGGGGAAACGTTTTAGAAAATATTGGTGAGATTTAATGTGTGTACAGTCCCTCTGTGTGGTGCAGAGATTTTAATTTCTGTTTTATTACCTTCCTCCTTTCAGGAACACCACCACTTGTGTGGTGCAGAGCTGGGATTTGCTGATTTCTCCACCAAAGAGGATGGATTTCAATTTATCTCCCATTATTCAGGGCATCACTTCTTTCTCCTACTCCCTCCTTGGTGTTAAAGAACAGCCTTTCCACCCAGGTGCTCTGAAAAACAATTTGTCAAATGTGCTTCTGGAAACCATGAAATGATCTCAGAATTGTCCAACACATGAACAAGATTTGAAATTAATGTTTTATTAGACTTAATCATGTCTGAGCCCTTTAAAAGTGTAGGTTTTTGTCATGACTTTGTAGCAACTGTAGAACTTCTCCCACTGAATTCCTTAAATCGGATCCGTTCCAACCCAAACCATTCTGTGATTCTACACCACTGTCCTCTGAGGAAAGATTTCAAAATTATTTAAAAAAACCCAGAAAAACTCATTCTGGGTGCCCAAAAAATTTTGGGTAGGCCCAGGTTCCCTATGGTTAATTCCAAGTGAGGAAAGCTGTCATTCTGTACCAACTAATCCATACATTTCTGCTCTGGGTTGAGGCAAATATAGAAATGGAATTATTCTAAACAATGTAAATCTATTTGTTAAATGATGTCCCAGAAATAATCAGCTAGAAAAGCGGAAGGGGGTTGGAACTGGATGATCTTTAAGGTCCCTTCCAACCCAAACCATTCCACAGGAATTCTGTGGTAATCAGGAACATACATAAAATAAATGTATGGATCATTCTACTGGAGTTCATCTCATTTTTCCCTTTGCTTTCAGTTTAGGTTCATTTGTCACTGGAGTTCTTCTATTCAGTTCTGGCTCAGCAAAACTTGAAAACCACAAATGAAGATCCAAGTCAAGTTTGGATCTGGTTGACTCCACAAGTGGAGTTACATCCAAGATGGATTGGAGCAAAATATGGACCCTCTTAGTTTAGTTCTTTGTGATAAACTCAGGAATAATCAGAATATATTTCTTTAATCCTGTTCTTGCAGCTGAGCACAGCAATGCATGAAACAGCAGCAGTAACAATTAGAGAAATTAAGTGATTAAGAGCTGTCCAACCACAGTAGCTACTACATTTCTACATGAATTCAGAGCTCCTAAATCACAGAATCCCAGCATGGTTTGGGTTGGAAGGGACCTTAAAGCCCATCCAGTGCCACCCCTGCCATGGGCAGGGACACCTTCCACTGTCCCAGGCTGCTCCCAGCCCCAGTGTCCAGCCTGGCCTTGGGCACTGCCAGGGATCCAGGGGCAGCCACAGCTTCTCTGGGAATTCTATTCCAGCACCTCCCCACCCTCCCAGGGAACAATTCCTGCCCAATATCCCATCTAACCCTGCCCTCTGTCAGTTTAAAACCATTCCCCCTGTCCTTGTGAAAATTCCCTCTCCAGTAACAGGATTTCTTTTGGTTGATCCAAATTATAAATGTACAGGGTATCCACCTCCCACTGAATTATTTTGGAAGATTTCAGCAGAATCAGTGAAACAGTTGAAGCGTCAGAGCAAGGCTGGAATTTCTGGCACTGAGCCCTCTCATTGTCAGGAGCTGCTGCTTTCGTCCACTTGGAAAATCCTCCCCAAATTTGGGCAAATGGTGAGACTGACAATTTTAGGCTTTGTTTGGGAATGGGAATTCCTTCAGAAAATCAAAACTAAAGCGAAAAGGGGCCTCTCAGTGGAACATTGGTGCCCACAGCCTGGAGGTGGGAAGGGAATTCACCTGTCACTACATCTGGGCTGACAGTGATTACCTGTCCCACGTGGGGATACTTCTGTCCTTGAACTAGTTCTTTTATTCCTCCTGCTTTCTGGGTTGAGGGGTTTCGTTTGCTTGTTTATTTGTTTGGTTTTGGGTTGGTTTTGTTTGTTTGTTTGTTTTGGTGGGGTTTTTTGTTTTGTTTTGTTTTGGGTTTTTAAAAAATAATTTTATTTACTCCACCTGCAGAGCTGCCCCAGCCCTGGGGCCCAGCACAGGGAGGACGTGGAGCTGCTGCAGAGAGCCCAGAGGAGGCACCAGGATGAGCAGAGGGATGGAGCAGCTCTGCTGGGAGGAAAGGCTGGCACAGCTGGGATTGTTCAGCCTGGAGAGGAGAAGCTTTGGGGTGAGCTCAGTGTGGCCTTGCAGGGCCTGAAGGAGCCACAGGAAACCTGGAGAGAGACAATTCCCAAGGGCTGGAGGGACAGGACAAGGGAGAATGGTTTAAACTGGAAGAAAATACATTTAGATGGGATATTGGGCAGGAACTGTTCCCTGGAAGGGTGGGGAGGTGCTGGAATAGAATTCCCAGAGAAGCTGTGGCTGCCCCTGGATCCCTGGCAGTGCCCAAGGCCAGGCTGGACACTGGGGCTTGGGGCAGCCTGGGACAGTGGAAGGTGTCCCTGCCCAGGGCAGGGAGGTTGGAATGGGATGAGCTTTAAGGTCCCTTCCCACCCAAACCATGCTGGGATTCTTTCTTCAAGAGAACAACCCTGAGGGTGCTGAGCTCTCACTGCAGAGAGCGGATTTGGACACGGACTCCTCGGGAAGCCGGGTGCTGCCGGGGTTTGTTTGTGGGATCGGTGTTGCCAGGCAGAGGGGCAGCTCCTGCCTGCACCAACGGGAGCTTTTTCTGGACACGAGGCTCCAGTTCCTCGAAATGAGTAACTGAAGTGCCTTGGAAAAAGTTTCCCAGAAAAACCAGCTGATTGTGAAAGTGACGGCAAAAAAAAATCTACGTGCTCAGAAGCAGCTGTGCTGTCCAGGCTTTTATTTTCCTCTTTCGAGTTCTCCTTGGATAGGGTAACAAATAAAACATAAAAAACCTTCTTTTCCTGCCCCACAGTAATTAATGACAGTAATTAGCTACCTGACTCCTGCCGGTGATATTCAGTAATCCCGGTTAAACGCTCCTTTCTTTTTACAATGACCACTTTCCCTCTCTTCCCTGAAATGTGGGATGACTTCGACATCTCACTTTTTTCCCCAAAACAGGAGCATGCACTGGGTTTTGCCAAGTTTTCCACAAGCACTGCAGGAGGAGGGGACATGGATGGGTTTCAGTACTGAAGGGGTGAGGAGGAAGAGGACAGAACCATCTTCCAGGTACTCCCACCACTGACAGGGCTGTGTTTGTTTTAATGATGTGACTCTGAATAAAATCTACTTTTAGTGAATAACGCGTGAAGAATGAGGTGAAAATAACGACTTAGGAAAGCAATAAAATTCAGAACTCGACTCCTGGTTTAGCGATTTCCTTCGGGACTTGCAGTTCCACCGATGGACAACTCCTGGTTCCGCTGAAATCACGGGAATTCCGTCTGAGGCCACACCTGGCAGAGACCGAAGCATTTCCCTCAGCACTCGGACATTTCCACACCGGGCGTTTCCGTGCTGAGGTTTTTAAGGCGAAATTCCTCACTGCGTATTTTGCAAGGCGCTGCCTTCCTGAATTTATCGGACAATTCGCGGGGAACTTTGGGGACCGAGGCCGGGCCGTGTTTGGAAATTCAAAGCGATGAATTAGAATAGAGACAAGTTCGCTCCTCGTTTATACCGGTGCTTGTGGCTGTACAGTGTAGTCAGAGAGATAAATTTCAGCACAGCGAAACCCTTCCCGGGCTCCCATTGTCACCGCCCTGCTCGGTGCGCGGCCCGACACTCGCGACAAGCGACATTCGCGGGCGCAGCAAGGCGGTGGCGAACCCGCCTACAACTCCCATCAGCCCACGCGACGCCCCGGCCCGCAGTGCGTGGTGCCGGCGCGCAAAGCACGCCGGGATCTGTAGTTCTTCGGCGACGACGGCGTTGCGTCACTCACCCCGCCCGAGCGTTGCTGTGACAACCGGGGCAGTGGGCGGGGCCGCGCGGGAAGCGGCATCACGGCTGGGAAGTGACGGCAGAGAGGACCCGGATGTTGAGGGGCGGGGCTCCCGCAGCCCCGCCCTCCCTGCCGTCGTGTCACGTGACGCGGCGGTCACGTGCCGGGAGCGATGGGCACGGCGCTGGACGTGCGGGTGAAGCGCGCCGGGAAGGTCTATCGCGATGGGGTGCGTCTGTCGCGATAGCGACTGCCGGGAGCGCGGGGAGCAGCGCGGTACCGCGCGGGGCGAGCGGCCAGCGTGGCCAGTGCTGTCCTGGGCGGCATCGGGAAGAGCATTCCCAGCAGGTCAGGGGTGATCCTGCCCCTGTGCCCAGCCCTGGAGGCACCTCTGGGCTGCTGTGCCCAGCTCTGGATCCTCAGCACAGCAGGGCCAGGGAGCTCCTGGAGCGGGGCCAGCGGAGGCTGCGGAGCTGAGGAAGGGCCTGGAGCATCTCCGTGCCCAGGAAAGGCTGAGGGAGCTGGGGCGGCTCAGCCTGGAGAGGAGCCCCAGCTGAGAGGGGCCCTCAGCCCTGGGTGTCCCTGGGTGCAGGGAGGGCTCAGGGCAGGGCCCAGGCTCTGCTCCGGGGCCCAGCAATGGCACCAGAGCCACGGGCAGGGACTGCGCCCAGCAATTCCCCTGCACAGGAACTTATTGCCGTGGAGAAAAGGTGGCAGAGGCCTGGAACAGCTGCCCAGGAAGGGCGCGCAGTCTCCCGCTCTGGAGACATTCCGAGCCCACCTGGACGCGTTCCTGTGTCACCTGCTCCAGGTGCCCCTGCCTTGGCAGAGGGTTGGACTGGATCATCTCCAGATGTCCTTTCCAAGCCCAGCTATTCTGGGATTCCCTGAGGCTATCGCGGTTACTCGGGGACTCTCGGGGTCTGTCGCGACCCGGCCCTGCCGCGGGTCCTCGCTGGGCTCCGGGGCCGTGTCCTGGCCCGGGCTTCCCGCTGGGAATGGCCCGGGACCGTCCTTGGCAGCGGGGATTCCCCGGCAAGCGGAGTCGTTCGCCCTCTCCTGTCGGTGCTGTCGCGGTGTCGGCGGCTTTCCCTGTGTCCCGGAGCTTTCCCTGTGTCCCTCCCCGGAGCTTTCCCTGTGTCCCTTCCCGGAGCTTTCCCTGTGCCTCGGGATTTTACGTCTGTGTTCCTGCCCGGAGCTTTCCCTGTGCCCCTTCCTGGAGCTTTCCGCCTGCTCCGAACTCTTCCTCTGTCCCTACCCGGAGCTCTCCCGATCCCGGCACGGCTTCCCGGTGTCCTCCCGTAGCCAACAGATGCTGAGCTCCGGGATTTTGGGCATTGCCTTTGGGATTAAGTGGTGCTTTTTGTTCTTCACCTTTTCCTGGGTACCGCGGGAAGACCCTGACCCAGCTCTGCAGAGGCCGATGTGGCTTGAAAGGGAATATTTTTAATTTTTATCCCTATTTATCTAGAAATCCTGAGTTGCTGAGCAGAAACGTTCAGGTCTCTCTTTTTTTCTTGCCATCCAGCCACACACTTGTATCATGAGAATCCTTTCCATCCACGGAAATTCCGTTTGTTGAATGATTTTAATGCTGGAAAACTGGATTTGAAAGGAAGGGGGTGCGGCATCTGTCCTACAATTGTCAGATTATCTGGAGAATGGCTTTGGCAAAGCTGAATTAGTCTCTTCAGGAGTGGCTCCATAGTGATAAATATTGTCTTTGTCTCACTTTCACATAAGTTTGTACATTATAAAATTATAAATTATTAGGAATTTGTTTATTTATCTAGTTCAGTGCTGTGTCCATTTTCAATTTGACTGAATTTGATATCACTTTTAACTGGTTTGGTTTTTTTTTTATATGGGAAAGGAATATTCCCTCTGTTTTAAGCTGAAATTAGGATCTTTCTGGTCGGTCAGTCTGTCAGTTTTGTTTGTAGTTTCTACTTTAACTGCATGTGGAAGGGTTTGTAATTTTAGTTCATTAACTAGGCCTGGAATTTGTAAGTCTGAGATGAAAACACAGTGATGGAAGAGCTGTGCTCCAGGGATACAACATGGATTTTTAATAGGAATTTTGTAGGGACAGAAAGGAATGGAAGGGACCTTAAAGCCCATCCAGTGCCACCCCTGCCATGGCAGGGACACCTCCCACTGTCCCAGGCTGCTCCCAGCCCCAGTGTCCAGCCTGGCCTTGGGCACTGCCAGGGATCCAGGGGCAGCCACAGCTTCTCTGGGCACCCTGTGCCAGGGCCTCCCCACCCTCCCAGGGAACAATTCCTGCCCAATATCCCATCTAACCTTTCCTCCTTCAATTTAAACCCATTCCCCTTTGTCCTGTCACTCTCTGCCCATATAAAAAGTCTCTGTCTTTCTTTTTTGTAACTCCCTTCAGGCCCTGCAAGGCCACACTGAGCTCACCCCAGAGCTTCTCCTCTCCAGGCTGAACAATCCCAGCTGTGCCAGCCTTTCCTCCCAGCAGAGCTGCTCCATCCCTCTGCTCATCCTGGTGCCTCCTCTGGGCTCTCTCCAGCAGCTCCACGTCCTCCCTGTGCTGGGCCCAGGGCTGGGGCAGCTCTGCAGGTGGGGTCTCACCTGAGCAGAGGGGCAGAATTTTGAGCTGTTTTTACATTTCTGAAGAAATACCTAAAGAAAAATTGATATTTAACTTCAAGCCATCCTTCCCCTTCCTTCTTCCCGTGTGGAAGTGTGTGGGCAGCAGCTCTGGAATGGGTTGTTGCCGTGTGACAGGAAACTTCTCCTTTGTTAAAGCAGTTCACATGTTCAGGGTTGTCCTTGCTTCTCAGAGTTGAGCTGGACTCATTTTTTAAAGCAATAACCTAATTGCTTGTGCTAATTAAGGCCCTTTAGCAGAGCAGTGCAGAATTTAGGTCAGCTTTTCTCTGCTGTCCCTTTGTGCTCGTGCCTCCTGTTCCGGTGTTTCCCACTTGCTGCAGATCCTCTTTCCAGCCTCTCAGGATGTCAGCCTCGGTTGGATGTGGATATTTTCCTGCTACCTCAACCCCCCTGACCTATTTTTGCCATCCTGCACCACCAGGAAAGACAAAAACCTGCCAAAATTCCCGGTCTGCTGGAGAGATCCTGGTTTGGACTGGTCGGGTGCAGAGCGAGCAGTCGGGATTGTCCCGTGGTTGGAGGGAGCTGTACCTTGGGGCCTGTTTGCCTGGGGAAGGAGCAGCAGAGGAGGTTTATCCCCAGGGAACTCTCCAGTTCTCAGTCTCCTGCTGCCCTTTCCAGCTGGGAATATCTCGGGATTGAAGCGGATTCTCCGGTGTGGGAGAAGGGAAGGATAAACCATGGAGCATGTGAAGGGAGTTGGGCGTTGCTCTCCTGCAGTTCATCGGTTTTTCAGTGTTAGAAAGCCTGAGCTGACACTTTGAGGGTGCAGCATTTTTGTGCAGAGGATATTTTGTGGACAGCACGTCCTTCATGGGATGAGTGACAGCTTTCCTGGAGTCACACAACTCCTGCCTTTGATTGAGATTCACTTTGAAACTTTTCTTCGTGTTCATTTTTGTGCTTTAAATCTCTTCTGCTCCGCTCTCCAGGTGAATCTCACCTTCAGCTTGGCCATCCCTTTTCCAGTTGTGCCGTCTCTTCCCTCTGCCATGGCTGACCATCCCAGTTTCCATACAGCAATTCCTCCTGGGAGTTTATTCCAACACATCAAACGGAACTTGGCTGTTACCAAGTGACCCAACGAGAGGGTTTTTCATCTTCCTGGACAGGAAAACCTTGAAACTTTGGGAAGAAGTTGAAGCTCAGGTTAATACTTCTGCCAGGAGGAGGGTGATATTTGTAAGGAAACCAAACCAAAAGTGCAGAGCTCTCATCCTAAATTCCTTCGTCAGTGTTTGTCTGTCCTGACAAGTTTACACCATTCTTTGGGAACAGGTTTTTTTTGAGTTTGGAGATCTCAGAGTTCCTCACAGTTTGGCTGACAGCTGTGAAAAAAAAATGGATTTAAACAAATGTTTTCCTCTTTCCTCTTAGGAAATTCTTTCTGGAGTGGTGGTCATAACCAGCAAGGACACGGTGCAGCACCAAGGGATCTCCTTAACCATGGAGGGCTCAGTAAATCTGCAGCTCAGTGCCAAAAATGTGGGCGTGTTTGAGGCCTTCTGCAACACTGCCAAGGTAAGACCTGCACAGCTGAATATGTTTAGCACAAAAAACTCTCTTTTCTCCAATGCAACCTTTCCTTAATGGCTCCCAGGTGGTCAGAGCTGGTCATGGTGTGGAAGTGATGGAAAGCAGGGAAATGCTCAGCTTTATCTGGAGATCACAGAATCCCAGGATGGGTGAGGCTGGAAGGGACCACAGTGGGTCACTGGTGCCACCTCCCTGCTCCAGCAGGGCCATCCCAGAGCACAGGGGACAGGGTTGTGTCCAGACAGCTCTGGAACATCCCCAGGGAGGGAAATGTGAGGACATTTTGGGCCAACCCAGAGCACAGGGCTCAGGATTGTGTCCAGACAGCTCTGGAACATCCCCAGGGAGGGAAATATGAGGACATTTTGGGGAAGGAACTCGCACTGATGAGAGAATTTTCCTTCAGGCTGAAATGCCCTGCCATAAATACTTAAAAAGGGTTACTGGATGATGCATTGAAGGGCTGTGATTTAAAGAAAAATAATGACTTGTGTGATGTTATTTTAATTTTGTTAAAGTGGCTGGGTTTAACTGAACTTCTGTGCCAGGTCAGTCCCTATCACAGTCATTTCTGTGGAGGCCATGGAGGGGTTCCTGGGCATGAGACAGGACCTGCCAGATTCCTCTGGAGAGAATGGGACCCATGGAGCTCCTGGAAGGGCTCTGTGTGGGTTTTGGATCCCAGCAGGGCAACTTCTCCCAGGCTCCACAGGGGCAGGGCTGTGCTGGTGGGAGCAGGGCTGCCTCTGTCTGGAGGCAGCTACATTTGGAAAATGGTTTGTTTAACTTAGGATGGCCTTGAATCAGGGAATCACAGAAGGTTTGGGTTGGAAGGGACCTTAAAGTTCATCCATTCCCACCCCCTGCCATGGGCAGAGACACCTTCCACTGTCCCAGGCTGCTCCCAGCCCCAGTGTCCAGCCTGGCCTTGGGCACTGCCAGGGATCCAGGGGCAGCCACAGCTTCTCTGGGCACCCTGTGCCAGGGCCTCCCCACCCTCCCAGGGAACAATTCCTGCCCAATATCCCGTCCATCCCTGCCCTCCTCCAGCTCAAGGCCATTCCCTGTGTCCTGTCCCTCCATCCCTTGTCCCCAGTCCCTCTCCAGCTCTCCTGGAACCCCTTTAGGCCCTGGAAGGGGCTCTGAGCTCTCCCTGGAGCCTTCTCCTCTCCAGTCTGAACAATCCCAGCTTCTCCCAGCCTGGCTCCAGAGCAGAGGAGCTCCATCCCTGGGATCAGTTTAGTGGCCTCCCCTGGACTTGCTCCAACAGCTCCGCTTCTTTCTTGTGTTGGGAGCCCAAGAGTTGGGGAAAATAATGGTAAAACTCCAGAGAAAAAAGAAGTTTCATCTCCAAGCCACCTCTGCAGTCAAACCACAGTTAATCCTCATTCCCGTGAGAGTTATCCTAGATAATAACAAAGTTTGGGGTGAGAAAGGGCTGCATGGAAGTGGGAGGGGATGGCTCAGGGCTCAGCTGCACAGCCTTGGTCCTTCCTGCCGCTGTTAAGGGTCATCATTTAGGAAATGAAGCTCCACTTCCCAGAGCTGGAGCTGCTTCTGGTGAGCTCCCTAAATATCTTTGGTCATTAATGTGATGCACCCATAAAACAGAAATTGTTTTCTTCAGCAAAGTATTAATAGATTTCTTTTCATTGTAAGAAAAGTATCCCAGCACCATGTCCTGAGGAGGTTTCTGGGATTCTGGAAATCCAGGAATTCTGGTGGGGTTTAGATGCTGTTGGTTCTCTGTCTCAACCTAAACCTCTTTAATATTTATCCTTGCAGCCTATTCAGATTATCAACAGCACCATTGAAATGGTGAAACCAGGGAAGCTCCCCAGTGGCAAGACAGAAATTCCCTTTGAATTCCCACTGCAAATGAAGGGCAACAAAGTCCTGTACGAGACTTACCACGGAGTGTTTGTCAATATCCAGGTGAGGAAGCCCTGTCTGGAGAGAAAACAGGAACTTTCATCTGCACAATGAATTCTAAAGCAGCTCTTTGTCCATGGAAATTGAGGATAAAGTTTGGTGGTGTTGTCTTTTCACACTGACTGAGCACTCCATGCCTTTATCCAGTAAATCTGTAAGGAGTGATGGCACAAATGAGATGTTTTGCCTGAAATACCTTGGCAGAACAGCTGTAACCTAAATCTGATCCACCCTGATGTTGTAGGCAACTGTATCCATTCCCTTCCTGGAAAAAACCAGCACCTCAGTGTGGTTTTATTCCAAATAAATGTGTAATTTTATAATGAAAACTCCCAGTGTTGAGAGCAAAACAAATCAGGAATTGTTAGCTGGGGAGACGAGGAATAATGTTCCCTGCCCAGATCTGTATGGAGTACCTGCTTGGACACAATCTTGTGGAAATACAGTTTTGAAATTTGATCTTTTTTGGTTAAAAATTGCCTTACCGTAGGTGGGTTGGTGTGTTTGGGGGATTTTTGGTGGTTTTTTTAGGGGGAAAGTCTTTCTTCAGCCACCTCTTGAAGGTAAACATTGTGTTAGACAATGAAGTTTCATGTCACTGGAATTAAAGAAACAACCTAATAAACCAAATCACCCCTCAGCAGCCTGTCAGAAGTAACTAAAAGAAAAAATTCCTTTTTTTTTTTTTGGCTATGTTTGGATGTTTTTTAAATCATTTACATCTATTTGCTCAGTTTTGGCTTCCTCCCTCCTGGAACAGCTGTTGTTTGTGGTAGGGATGTCAAAAATGGTGCAGCACTGGTTGAGCTGCTTCCCATATCCCAAATAACTTGCTGTGATCAATCAGTCAGTTTGAGGTCCCCTGATTAATGGGGAATATTTGTTTTATTTTGTCATTCCCTCTCTACTCTGTGTAGCTTTTCTTGGATAACATGTCATTAAAATTAATCATTTTAAATTTCAGCCGAACGTTGAGAGTCCTGCTCTCCTGAGGAGGGAAATGTAACAGTGAGGGGCTTGTTAAGAGACACTTCCTAAACCTCTGGGCCGTTTAACTGAGCCTCTCTTTCTTGATTTAGGGATTAATTGTGGGGTCAAGTCTCTGTTCTGATGCAGAAACCTTTAATCAGACACTGCTGGGGGATTGTGGCCGTGAACCAGAAGTGAGGAACCCAAATCCCTGGTGTGAGGGAGGAATTACAAATCAAACAAAACAACAAAACCCCCATCCCAACAAATTCCCTGTCCTGTGAGCACCCTGAGAGGCTTTGTTGGAGATGCTGAAGTGTAGGATTGCTGGGATGACCAAGGTCTGACCATTTTTCACCCACTGGTTTATGCCTCCCACTTTAGGGGAGGAATTTGGAAGCAGATTCCTCTGGTTGCCTGATTTTGGTGCAAGCTGCTGTTTTGAGCTCAGCTGTGGGGCTGAAGACAGTTCCCCATTAAATATCCCAACAACCGTTCCCACTGTAAATTCAATCCTACAATAAAATCAAAATCAGAGGGGCTGTGACTACATCACACTGGAAATCCCTTCTCCAAAACAGGGTGGATAATCACCCTTAACTGGGTATAACAGCAGCAACACTCTGCAGAGGCAGGAAGGAGGTGAAAATTTGGGAAGGACTGAGGAAATCTGAATTAAAGCTCTTCTTTTCTGCCTGTGTCATCCCATTCCCCCCAGTACACCCTGCGCTGTGACATGAGACGCTCCCTGCTGGCAAAGGACCTCACCAAGACTTGTGAATTCATTGTCCACTCCCTGGTGAGTGTGGCTTGTGTTCATTTTGCAATTAATTCATTTTTCTGATTGATTTTTTTTGCCCCCCACTTCACTTTAAGGGAAAAACAAAACCAAACAAATAAACCTGTGATAAACCTGTGGAAATTGTGATAGCGACATGAGGGATTACAGAAGTGTAGAATCAGAATATCCTGAGTGAGAAGGATCCCCAAGGATCATCAAATCCAGCTCCTGGCCCTGCACAGGCACCCCAAAATTCCACCCTGTGCCTAGGAGCTTTGTCCAAAATGTAGGAGTAAAGGAAATCTGCCCCAAAACAAAACCACCCCAAAGAGCTGTTGCTTCTGATCAGGAAAACCCATCCCTCTTTTAATTTTAAAGGACAACGAGGAGTTGGATTTTCAGATGTTTTTACAGTGCCCTGAGTTTATTCTCTTATTCATCCTTTCAGTTCCGAGACAGTGGGGTGGTCACAATAAACATGATGTCATTTTTCCAAACACTGTTCTGAATTATCCCAGGAGTTCTCAGCCAGAGGTTCCCACACTCCTGGAAATGGGAGTTGGGTGGTGAAAATATCTGATTTCTGTACCTCAGATGAGGAGTTCTGAGTTAGAGCCCTGACTCAAAAATATCACAGCTGGGTCTGCATCAGGTTGGAAATCATGGAATTTTCAAGGTGGGGGAGACCTTCAGGATGATCCAGTCCTCACCCCAAACCATGTCCCACATCCAGACTCCTGAACACTTCCAGAGACTCCACCACCTCCCTGAGCAACTCATTCCAAGGCCTGACCACTCCTGCAGGGAAAAATAATTTCTAATCCTAATCCTTGTGGAGGTTGGACTCCCAGAAAATGCTCTGCTGGTTGTTACAGAAGTTCTGTGTAGGGTTTGGGGTTGGTTTAGATTGACCTGTGCCTGTCCAGGGTGGCTGAGGACAGGACAGAGCTGATGAAATGTCCCTTTTTCCATCTATAACTTGCTGGAACATCCTGCTTGTATCATTCCTTTGAGCTCTAACAGGACAGTAAAAATCAAAATCTTTTCTGTTACTCAGGACTAGTGGTGGAAATGTCATTTTAATTCTAAAGCACCTTTTTAAAAGGTTTAGTTTGGTGTTACAAACAAGTTTCCTGTCGGTAAGATTTCAATATTTTCTGCAATATCTGATGCTACATTTTATTGGTCCATTATTACATTTATAAGTGAGCCACACTTGTCAGAGGAGTGACAAATGACATCTCCTGCAGTTTCCCTGGCTTTATTTCTCGTTCCCACTACAGCACTTCTGAGCTCCCCAGTCAGTAAATCATGAATCTCTCAGTCAGGGTGAATTAATGAGGTTTTACTGAACATATAATTCTCACTGTCAGTGCTCAATGTACCATTTCCCTTCAGCTCATTCTGTGCCAGAATTTGTCATTTTGGGAAAATGCAGCCAATCTTTTGCTAATCTCTTCCATCTTGCAGCTGGGCAGCAGCAGCTCTTTTGAATTCTTGAGCAGTGAAGGCAGAGCCTCACTCAGAGTTCCAGATCAGCCCCTTGCTGGTGGAGAAGAGTTTATAAAGCAGATTGGAAGCAATGGACACAAGCTCATTTAGAATCTCTCCTCCCCAACTTTAAAAATGAAAGGAAGCATTCCAAGGGACACGTAAAATGAATTTATTTGTAAATAAATGGGAAATCGAACTTTTTTTCCTCTCTGCTTCAGATGGGGAGTGTATTCCTGCTTTTCCAGGTGGTTTAGGGCAGCCAACTGTTGTGTTTTTTTAATATTCTCTCTCTGTTTTGGGGATCAGACTTTAGTTTAACCCTTTCATTCCTTGCAGTCACAGAAAGGGAAGCTGCTGCCGAGCCCCGTGGACTTCACCATTACTCCTGAAACTCTGCAAAATGTTAAAGAGGTAAAAGGATTTTCTCATTATTTTCTTTTAAATGTAAAGTTTGTGTGATTGAGACCAAGGAGATGATCAAATTCTGCTTTGTAGATAATCAGCTCTTTTTTTCTCCTATTTATTTTTCACTTTTATAAGCAATAAAGGGATTCTGCCTCATCTCTTGCCCTGTGGTGACCAGTTGAAGGTGGAACTTTGCTCGGGAGTGGTTAAATATTTTTATCCCTTTTGCTGAGTGAAAGATGGGAGTGGAGCAGGGGAAAACATTCTATACCATGTTCAGCCAAGAGCCTTTAAAAATGTGTATTTTGAGCCTTGGTTATGGCTTTTTTTACAGCCCCCTGTGGCTTTGGGCAGCCTCAAGGAGGGCAGGGATGGATGGGATTTTGGGAAGGAATTGTTCCTGTGAGGGTGGGGAGGCCCTGGAGTAGAATTCCCAGAGCAGCTGTGGCTGCCCCTGGATCCCTGGCAGTGCCCAAGGCCAGGCTGGACACTGGAGCAGCCTGGGACCGTGGGAGGTGTCCCCACCTCCTTCCCCACACGGTTCCAGCTCCTGGATGAATTCTAACAGCCAAGTTCCGTCAGTTCTTCCCAGGAAAAGCCCATCCACGGGGTGGATGGAGGAGCAGGAAGGATGCATGTCAAGGGAGAAGATTGTAGGAGAAATCCTGATGCAGACTGGAAAAATTAAATTTAAGCTACGTGAGGAATTTCTGAACTCTTGAGTTCTCGACTTGGAACTTTTGGGGAATTTCCTACTTACTTTGATAACTTTCCATACGGTTTTTTTTTTTTGGTTTTTTTTTTTTTTTTTTTTTGCTTAGCCTGCTCTTACAGTGGCATCTTTTTCTCCTGCCTCCAATCTTTCCAGAGAGCCTCCCTTCCCAAATTCCTGATCAGAGGGCACCTGAACTCCACCAACTGTGTGATCACGCAGCCGCTGACGGGGGAGCTGGTGGTGGAGAGCGCCGAGGCGGCCGTCAAGAGCATCGAGCTGCAGCTCGTGCGTGTGGAGACCTGTGGTGAGCCCCTGGCCACGGCAAGGGCAGAGAATTCCCTCCATCCCTCCCCAGGGAAACAGGGAACAGCACTAAAGAAAGGCCAGGGCATTCAGGCCTTGCAGGGTTTGCGTGCTGGAGGAACAGCCCTGATGTTGATTGAAATTATCTCCGTGATTCTTAACTCTGTGAAAACTTGCTGGGTGCTTGCCCTCACAAATCCTGGTGTATCTCCATTGTAAATTTTTTGCTTTCTCTCATCTCCCCCTCCCCGTTCCCCTCCTCTCCCTGTGCCCCTCCTGCCGTGCCCAGGGTGTGCTGAGGGCTACGCCAGGGACGCCACGGAGATCCAGAACATCCAGATCGCCGACGGGGACGTGTGCAGGGGCCTGCCCATCCCCATCCACATGGTGTTCCCCAGGCTCTTCACCTGCCCCACCCTGGAAACAACCAACTTCAAAGTGGGTGAGTGGGAGGCATTTTCCTGGGAGAGGAGTGGCCACGTTCCCTTTGGATTGGCAGGTGAGGGGATCAATCCAGCGGGAAGAGCCCAGGACATCCCTCTGCTTCCCTGAACCTGAATCCTGCTGCATTTCAGACTGAGGAAACACAGCCCAAATATTTCTAACACAAACAGCTGTGCAGCCACCGAGCTACTCCTAGTAAAATTCCATGATGAAGGGACAGGAGGAGCAGTGGAATGCAGGTCACGTGATTAAACACTTGAAGAATAGTCCAAGGGTAAAATTCCTTCTTTTCCTCACCCGTGAGAACCCCTCTTTCCATTTCCTCTCCTTTTTGTTTCCCACTCTCCTGCTGAAAGCCCTGGAAGCAGCAGGGTTGGTCAGGGTGTGACGTTTTTTATCTACAGCCCGTGCTCTTCCCTGCTGATTGTTGTCAAAATGCAGTATTTTTATTAACAAAATTAGGGTTTTCTCACTTGTTCAAATAAGTACTGCAAGAATCCACTTGGCTGGTTTGTGTTTCTTCCCTTCATCCTGCTGGAATCCGCTGGCAGGGAATCTGTGTGCAGTGATTTTCCCCAAAATGATAATATTCTTTGGGTTTTTTTGCCATTTTGAGCTCTTGACTAGCAATTTGCAGCGAGAATTTCAGCATTTTGATTATTGGTTCTCTTCATTTATTAACTCAGTGTTCTGTCCCCATTTAGGATTGATTATTGATTTGATACTGATTTTGGCTTTGAAGGACACAATGTAGTATCTAAGGAGTAGATTTTCCTCTGGAATTTTTGTTCTCCAGTTTGCAGGCCTGTTGTATTCCAGTATTTCATTTCCTAAGGCTGTTACGTGCTGGAAACAGGGAAGGGGTCTGTGCTGGGATTGTCCCATTCCATGCTTTAAACACCATCTTGGTGGAGGTGTCTTTCCCAAAACCTTTTGCTCTTATATGTCTGAATCCTCTTTTCCAGAGGATTGTTTGCCATAATTTATCAGTGAGAAACCAATCCAGAAAAATCCCAAAGATCAGAACAAAGCAGGATTTTCTAGGAACGGTCCAAGGGCTGGGATGCCTGGGTGAGGTTCTGCCTGGAGCATTTCAGGAGCTCCTGCCTCATCCTGCTGCTGGGATTCAGCTTCCTGTGGAACTGAAGCAGGATTGCTCCCAGGATTCAGCTTCCTGTGGAACTGAAGCAGGATTGCTGCTGGGATTCAGCTTCCTGTGGAACTGAAGCAGGATTGCTCCCAGGATTCAGCTTCCTGTGGAATTGAAGCAGGATTGCTCCCAGGATTCAGCTTCCTGTGGAATTGAAGCAGGATTGCTGCTGGGATTCAGCTTCCTGTGGAATTGAAGCAGGATTGCTCCCAGGATTCAACTTCCTATGGAATTCTGTCTCTTTTTCCCCCTTCTCCCAGAGTTTGAAGTGAACATCGTGGTCCTTCTCCACGACGACCATCTCATCACGGAGAACTTCCCCCTGAAGCTCTGCAGGATGTGAACACCCCCAGGAGAACCAGGGAAGGATTTACTGGGAATTCCTCCGAGGGAAAGTGGAACTTTATCCATGCCTGACTGCAGCTGGACCCACCTCACTTCCTTCTTCCTGTGGGCACTTCTTGTGCTTTCGCTTCCCTGTTAACCTGGCACAGACTTTGCCTCTCTGGATTTTCCCAATCCAGCAGCCTTGGCAGGATTTCCCAATCCTGCTGCCTTCAACAACCATGTTTTCCCCAATTTTTCTCAGGCAAATCCTGAAGGAATCATTCCATGGCTTTCTACAGCTTGTAGAAGTATGTAGCAAGTTCCTCTCTTGATTTAATTTTGTATTATGTGTTCCAAAGTCCTTTGAAGACCCCTTAAAACTCTTAAATCCCATGATATCCATACTGGGAGGGTATGGGAATTGTAATAATGAGAAATAAGGTCTTGGAAGGTCTAAAAAATGGTGCTACAACAGTGGAAGGTGCTGCTGTGGGATCTGCCCCAAGGAGGATGGGAAATGAGTGATTTCAGATCACACCAAGGAAATTTTGGTCAAACTGGGAACAGGAGCTGGTGGTGGAGGAATAAATGAATGTGTTTGTGGCTGTACAGCTTCAAGGAAAAGTAATTCAGTAAGAAATAACCTGGTTGTGGATTTTGATGTTGTTTTAATGGAACAGCCACAAGTTGTGGATTTGCCGTAAATTTTCCCTGTGGGGTAGAGGCAGGCTCAGTCTGTATTACAGAAATTGGAAGTGTAAGGATGAGCACCTGAAAAGGCAGAATTAAGAAAACGAAGAAAAATCATTTCCTTTGGTTTATCCAGCAGCATGGCCAAGCAGGAGAATGCAGTTCCCGTTTTGGCCCTGATGTTTTAGGGAGAAACAGCTGAAATTTTCATTTCAGTGGCTGGGAAGGGGGAGGAAAATGCTATTTACTGAACCTTAGCACTTTTCCCTAAGACCAGGGGATGGTAGAGGGGGATTTGGGGAAGAGCTGCAAGCCCCCAAAAATACTGGAAGCTGGAAAGGATCTTTGTGCTGGAATTTTTAGGCCTTAATTCTACAGCACAGAGTAGTTACTCTGAGCAGAAATAATACACAAAATACAACGTGTTGGGCTGCAGCAGTAATTTTATTTTTTATTCAGGTGGTAATTAATACACTGATTAATGACAGAGGATTAAAACTTCAGCTGGAGGAGATGTAGCAGTGTGGGGAACAAGAGGTCCCTGGAATTAGCCAAGAGCTCCTAATCCATGTGATGCTCCTTGCATTCAGACAACAGAACATTTGATTTTTACTTTAAGATTCTCATTTTCTGGTCCTCATCTTTTGGCTGTTTGGGACAAATTTGTCAGTGCTGAAGGTGCTTTGGCCAGTTCAGACTTGGAAAACAGTGGGAGAACAATTCCCTGAGCTGCTGGAATTCTGCCCCTCCTGCTACTGGTGACCATTCCTGCACAAAATACAGAGGAAGTGTTGCTTAAAAATCCTTTAAAAAAATCTTTTAAAAAAAATTATTCCCATTTCAACAGACCAGCTCTTCAACAAAGGGGGGAAATTCAAATTTCAACCCTATTTTGAGATTACAGAATTGATCCGTATGAATAATTTAAAATTCTTGCTTCGAAATGTAACTAAAAGTCATTATTTAAACAATTTGAACTCTCGGCTGTGGATTTATGCAGAGAGAGGAGCTGCAAAGACCCCACCAGGCTTGAATCCTGAATTGTTTGTGCCAGAGGAAGGGAATGTTGTGGCTGTTCCAGTTCTGGTCCATCCTCGGGGCCACCTACTTGTTTGATATTGGAATAAATCTGAGGGAAAATCTCCCCCCCTTCACAGGAACTGTGCACTGGCCTTTCAGAGAAAATAATTTGGTACTTTCAGTGTTTCTTAGCCAGAACTCCCCAGCTTCAGGCAGGAACCAGGAGAAATCCTGGCTCTTGGAATCTGTGGCTTAATGCCAAGTGCCAAATCCCCAGGCTGCTCCCACTGCCCCAGCCCCAGGGTCCTGTGCTGTCCCCCAGCACTGGGCTTGTGCTGCAGCCCTTTTGCATCTTTAATTACAAAGCGTGGGGGTAAAAGCAGGTTCAGCTGTACTTGTTCCAGGCAGGAAGCTCAGGGAAATCCTCGGGAAGCAGAGCGTGGACACGGCAGATGGGGCAGGTGCTGGAGTGCTGCTTGAGCCACGTTCGGATGCACTGCGGGGACAGGGAGAGGGTGAGAGGCAGAAGCTGGGACGAGGAGTGTGGCTGGAGGCTGGAAATAATTGGCACTGATGGGGAAGCTCTCCAACAAGTTCTACACCACTGGAATTTCGGGGCGGGGAACTGTTCTCCTGCTCTGATCGAATTCATTCTGCCAGAACAAATCAGCGTCAAAACAAAAAAGGTAAAGGGGAAAAGTCACACACAGAAAGGTGGAGTTACTCCAACACAATCCTCGGTTTTTTACTCTGTGAATTTCCACTATCAGGTGGCAAACACAGGGTTTTCAGGGGTAGCCCATTCCCTGAGTGTGCTGCCAACAATCTCAACCAAATTCATTCTCTGAAGAATCATCTGAAATTCACTCTGATGAATTATTTTACTTTAAAAAAATGCCTAAAGCTTTCTGACACTGTCTGTGGGGCAGGTTTGGGGGGCAAAGGCTGGAAAAACAAATTGTGCCCTGTTGTTTAAGCACTGAAGGGTACGGGGAGGGTAAAGGGGTTGCTTTAGGAGGTGGAGATCGGGAACAAGAGCAGAACTCACCTCTCTGTGAAAGTGATGGCCACACTCGAGCTCGCAGCAGTCTCTGCTCAGCTCGTCGTGACAGATCGTGCAGGGATCCTCACCGGAGGCCTGGCCAGCAAAGGAATGCTCAGTTATTTAACAACCATCAGCAATTACCCAGCACATTCTACTCAATCAGCGAGGTCACCGACTTTAGCCAAGTCTATTCCAGCTTTTGCACACGAACTAAACGAGGCAATTCTTTTTTTCCAGGATTATTTCGTGAATGTACAAAATACACGGCAACGAAAAAAGTGGAAAACTTACAGCGTTGTCCTGCTTTTTCCATTTGGCTTTCGGCGTTGCTCCAGCCTTTCCCCAGGGCTGCAGGTTGGGCTGAGGGGGGGTTTTAGTGGAGGAGTTTTTAGGGGCAGGAGCTGCCCGGGGGGAGCCGGGGGCGATTCCTGGCGCAGGCGCTTCCCGGCTCCGCGCTGGGGCTGGGGGAGCAGAGCCCAGGGCAGGCCCGGCTGTGCCTGCTGCAGCTGGTGCCTACACAGGGATCACAGAGGGATTGTGTCCCTGGGGGCTGTGCTGCTCCATTTCCCACGGGGAGAGGAGGAGCAGCTCCAGCCCCAGTACCTTGAGCTGCTGGTCCAGGATGAGCTCCGTGGCCCGGTTGAGGATTTCATCCGGGCTCAGGCCCGACAGGCTGTTCCCATTTCTCCTCTGCACGTCCCTGATGAAGGCAGTGAGGTCTGAGCTGGAGGGACAGGAAAGGCAGGATCAGGGATGGCACCTGGAGAGCACCGCAGGCCCTGTGATCCCAGCAGGATCAAGAAACACCAGCTTTTCCCAGGAACTGGGGCAGGTGCTGCTCCCAGTAACTCTCAGTAACCAGGATGAAACCCCTAAATAATCAGAATCATGGAATGGTTTGGGTTGAGAGAGACCTTAAAGATGACCTCATTCCAACCTCCTGCCATGGGCAGGGACACCTTCCACTGTCCCAGGCTGCTCCCAGCCCCAGTGTCCAGCCTGGCCTGGGGCACTGCCAGGGATCCAGGGGCAGCCACAGCTTCTCTGGGAATTCTATTCCAGAGCCTCTCCACCCTCCCAGGAAACAATTCCCTCCCAATATCCCATCCAGCCCCACTCTCTGTCAGTTTAAAGCCATTTCCCCCTTTTCCTGTCCCTCCAGCCCTTGTCAGCAGAACAAAATCAATTCTTTTTGCACTTCATCCCTGGCTGTTCAGACCTTGTTTCACAGCACTCCTTCAGTCCATACCTGCTGTAGCTTGGGAATATACTCTGGAGCTGGGCAATAATATTTTCAAATGGTTTTGGAAGCTTTTTGTTGTTTGGAATTCCAGAAGGCCGCGGTTGCAGAGCTGAGGGATCTTGGTGGGTCTGCTTGGGCTGGACACGCTGGGTGTTGCCTCCAGAAGCGCCCGACGGGTGGGATGCTGGGAGTTTATTGGAATGGGATCCCTCTGGAGCTTTGGGCTGTGTTTTCCCAGCTGCAGAAGAAGCCTCAGAGGTGGCAGCTGCTGGCTTGGCTCCGCTCTGTGCTTGGAGGGGAGGCTGGGCTGGAGCTTTTCCATCAACACTCAAAAATGCAGGAAGGGCACTGGGATGAGCGGGTGCCGAGGAACAGGTGACAACGGCAGGGTCACACATGGCAGCTCTGCCTGCTATTGTCTAGGAAACAAACATTGCACAGGAAAAACAGAGATTAAAACAAATTCAGCTGAACTCTGGAGCATTTGCAGCGTGAATTGTGACAGGTTGGGTTGTGCCCAGGATCTCAAAGGTGACCTCAATTTATCTTAAAAACTCCCTAAGATCAGGGCAGTTGTTTGACCCCGTGATTATTTCTCTTCCAGAAGGTCACTCTGGTGTTACTGCAGGAAAAAATAGATTCCAAATGCGGAACAAGAGGCTCAAAAGTTGCTCTTTCCCAAAAAGTTGGTGGTGGTGAAGTTGTCTCCATATTCTGGGTCAATAAACAGAAAGGAGAGAGTTAAAAATAAGTGGGGAATTATGCAGGAGAGCAAGAGTGGAACTTGCAGAAGGCCAGAAAAAGTGTAATAACAATCTCAAATATTAGAACAGAGCCCTGAATCTAAATTATACCCAGAACAAAAAGAAAAAAAACAACACCAAAATCTTCTGCAGAGAAAAAAATATATAAAAAAAATCTAAAAAGGACCAATCAGAGGGGTCAGAGGAAACTGCTGTGATTTGAGCAAAGCATTGGTGGAGCTGTTGGGCCATGAGAAGATGTTTGTGAACAGGATTTCTGGGGCTTTTCCCATAAATGGCTCTGCTCCACCTCCTTCCTGACACGCCTGGCTGGGAGCTGAGCTTGGTGTTTGCAACCAGTGACACACGGTGGTGCGGGAACTCCTTCAGGGAGATTTCCCCATGGAAAGGGTGGTCAGGCCTTGGCAGGGGCTGCCCAGGGAGGTTTGGAGTCCCCATCCCTGGAGGTGTCACCTGGAGGTGGCACTCAGAGCTCTGGGCTGGGGACAAGGTGGGCACCGGGCACAGCTGGGACTGGAGGGGCTGGGAGGGCTTTTCCAGCCTCAGGGATCCTGGGATTCTGCATAATGGGGATTATCCCAATGGATTTTGGGGCTGGAGAAGAGAAGGCTCCAGGGAGACTTAAGAGCCCCTTCCAGTGCCTTAAAGAAGCTCCTGGAGAGCTGGAGAGGGACTTGGGACAAGGGATGGAGGGACAGGACACAGGGAGTGGCTTTAAGCTGAAAGTGGGTAGATTTAGATGGGATATTGGGCAGGAATTGTTCCCTGGCAGGGTGGGGAGGCCCTGGCACAGGGTGCCCAGAGAAGCTGTGGCTGCCCCTGGATCCCTGGCAGTGCCCAAGGCCAGGCTGGACACTGGGGCTGGGAGCAGCCTGGGACAGTGGGAGGTGTCCCTGCCATGGCAGGGGTGGCACTGGATGGGCTTTGAGGTCCCTCCCAACCCAAACCATTCTGGGATCCCAGGATTTTGGTGCTACAGGAGCCCCACGATGTACAAAACCCTCTCACAGGAGCTGGGAATGTGCTGCTCCCTGGCCTTCCCCAGCTCCATCTCCACCCCCTTTTCCTCTGGAGCATCCCCTGGCTGCAGGGAGAGCTGGGATTCTGTGTGTCCGAGGCTGCACATTCCAGTTCTCCCTGGACACCTCCCACCACTGCGGGCCACAGCAGGCGAAATTTCAAGGACTGGAAGTGCTGAGGGAGGTGGGATACTCACAACAATTCCCTGAGGAGAAGGAACATCCACAATTTCCACTTTACTGAGGCAGTTCCGGGCACCGCTTTTCACCAGCTCCATTTTTTCTTCATACTCAGCCTGCACGAGGAAACCCAACCATCACCATCCTCCACATCAGCATCAAGCACAGCTCCCTCTTCATTAAAAATCACATTTTACACCTAAACTTCTCACAGAGTTTCCTGTTGGTTTTTTTTGAAGAAATTTCATGGATTTTTAAAGGTCACGAACCCAAAAAAATCGATTTGTTAATGTGGGATCCAGTTTTGAAGCAAGTGGAGAAAGGACAGATATTTGCCTTTAAAGAAGTGAATATATCCACTATAAATTACCAACCTGGCCTCCAAACTGTCTCTTTCTTTTGTAATTAAAAAAATTCCCCTCAGCATTTGGAGGACAAGCTACCGGCGTTTTAAAAAAGAAATGCAACCTTATTTAATGTTTTCATTCCCAAAGTTCAACTGAAGAGCTTGTGGAGAGAAATGAAGTTTTACCTCGACTTTTTCCAGTTGTTTCTTGACATTTGAAATAAATATTTCCCAGGAATCAATCTGGGACTTCAACACAGGAGCTGCTGAAGCTGAGCTGCTGGAATATTGAGGATTTGCAGTTAAATTCCAACATTCCCATTATTTGGAAGACCAGAGGTGTTGTCCCAGCAGTTCCTCCCTCAGCAGTTAATGACAGTTAAAGTTTTCAAGGGATTTCAGGTTAAAATCAGTTCCACTGCAGCCCTTTCCCAGGGATACTGGGCAGGAAGAACTGGAATTATTATTATTATTATTACCCAGATAATCTGATTTTCCCAGCTCAGAAACACACAAGGATAAGGATGAGACTCAATTTCCAGCTGAATTTTGTTTGGGGCAATATTGTTTACCCCAACTCTGTGCACTTTCATATTAATATTATAATCTTTTATAGAAATATTGTATATTCAATATAATTATAGAACATAAAATAAAAACTATATTTTATATAGTTATATAAAGTAAATAAACATTACATAATAAATAATTAACAACCTGCTCAGTGCCTTCAGCATCCTGAGATTTCCTTCTGCCTTGGCAATGGTGCCTTTGAGCTTCCAGATTTCAGTTTCCTTCCAGGTCTGGAGCACTGAGAGCTGGAACCAAACAAAAAATAACCAAAAAAAAATAAAAAAGGGATAAAATCTTAAATTAGATTTTAAAAAGAATTTAAAGAAGAGTTTGATGATACAAAGTGCACACAGAGTTCCTACAGTGAGGAATTTTCAAGTGGAATTTCCATCCCTGGCACTCCCAATATTTAATCAACACCTTTGATATCATTTCCCCACCTCCAATCAGCACCATCCCAGCTCTAACAAAAGGTTTTTAAGGTTTATTTGTACCTCAGCTTTAACAGCTCTTTTCTCACACTCCTGGCTGTCGTCTTGACTCTTTTTTATCAGCTCTTCCAATTTGCCTTTCTCATTAGCAAATTTATTACTGGGAAAGAAAAAGAAGTGAAATATTTGAGTAACATTCACAGCAGAGCAGTATTTAAAATTTATGCCATTTCAGAGGTTTTTTTACAGCTACTCAGTGTCATGTGATCAAGGAGAGAGTATGATTTTAATTATTCTAAATATTCATATTTACTCATGGGAAGTAAGAGCAAACTAATTTAAGAGTAAGAAATACAGGTTAAAGTGGTTATTTCCCCCTAAGCCTTTACCCAGAGTGAAGCAGAAAAATGTAAATATTGCTGGAAGGGCCATGAGATTTACCTGGTCTCCAGAAATGTATTTAAACACGCATTATATTGCTTTTCCTTGTCATCAATGGTCTTCAAATACCTACAGGAATGAAACATTTGTTAAGCTGGTGGTGAAAAAGGTTTACTGGCAAATATGGAACACGTTCCTCTGTAACCACCAGGACAATGTGAATGTTTTAGATCCTGTTTAATCCACAGGAATTATGGAATTCCCAGCCCTGCAAGTGTCCCAGGCCAGGCTGGAACAACCTGGGATAGTGGAAGGTCTGGTCTTTAAAGCCCCTTCCAACCCAAACTATTCAGGGATTCTATTCTAAATACATTTCAATTTATCCCTAATAAATCAGTAATTAATATAAAACCAGGCTGATGATTTCTCAAAAGAGATTTGGCCCAAACTACTTAAGGCTAAAGATAAAACAAAGGCTTTCAAAGACCAGAGTCTGGGCTCTGTAAACTGAGAGAGGACATTAAAATACAGCAGGAATTGTCACATCTGATCAGAAGAATTATTGCTAAACCAGTTTCATCAGTTATCTAAAAGCTACTTTAGACGTTTACCTGTAATTTGCAAAAAAATTCAAAATAAGGAAGTGGCCACGTCCATGTTTCAGCCTAATACTGGGGGGAAATGCCTGGCTGCTTTCACAGCCAAGGACTGAATTTCCTTAAACAGTTCTGAAGTCCTTAGACTGTCAGGATGAGGGGATGTAAAAATCCATTTACAGTCATACCTCTCATTGGTGTCTGAGTGTTTTTTAGCTGTGCCCCTCAGTGCTTTTAAGTTCTCCCGATTTTCCTTCTTCTCCTGCTGCCATTTCTTCATTTGTGCTTCCGAGTCTTGGTGGAACCAATCCAGCTCGTTCTGGGACACCTGAAAGCACAAAAGAAAACAAGTTCAGTTGTGAAAACAGTGGTTTATTCAAATTAAAGTTGGATATTTGTGATCAGTCAGGGAATCCTGGCATGGTTTGGGTGGCAGGGACACCTTCCACCATCCCAGGCTGCTCCAAGCCCGTCCAGCCTGGCCCTGGACCCTCCCAGGGGATTCCACACCCTCTGCTCCGGGTGGAAAAGCTCTACCTTAGTCTCTTCAGTACTTTTTTTCAGGAGCTCCTCCAAAGCACCGATTTCCTCCAAGCTTCTGCTCTGTAACTGCTCGAATTTCTCCTCTGCTTCTCTAAGCTGTTCTTTCAATACCTGGTGCTCCTTTTCCATGCGGAGAATATCGCCCTGGAAATTAATCAGTTACAAAAAGCAGTTTCATTTATACCTGTCACCAGCTCAAAGGCCACATTTTCTCACTTTTTATCTCCTGCTGCAGACATAAAGCTGCCATGAACAGCACTCTGAACTGTCTCCGTGCCCAAATGGAATACTGAAATCCAGGTTTTGAGAGGGGAAATGCTGTTTCCCTGCAACATTCAACATCTGAATGGCTACAGAACAAAGCTACCAGAACAAATATCAAATATCAGAGCAAAGCTCAAAAATCATCTCCTTGTGGTGTGGGTGATGCTTCCAAAAACATCACAGAACACAAAAACAGCCAAACAGCCCAAAATACAAAATATCTGTTAGAACCTGTCCTTTTCAGAGAACTTTCATTTCTTCACTGTTGTTTTTGGGCATTCCTTTAACCTCCTTCAGGAGAAATGTAAACCAAGATGCGAGTAACTTACTTGTTGATTTTCAAATGGATGAAAAGGCAAAGTATTGGTTTCCCTATCAGCAACTTCCTGGTTTACCTAGAACACAAAAAAAATCATGAGCTGATTAAAAATCTTCTCAGCTCACAGATGAGCTGCCCTGCTTTGGAGCTTTTGTACCTCACTGATGGTTTTACAAACCCAGCTCTAATCCAGGTCTATAAATGATGTAGGGAAACACTGTGGAGGTGTTTCTAAAAGGGATTTTTTTTTTCTTTCCCTGATTTCACTGACCACAAGCAATTCCAGGGAGTTCTGTGAGTCTTTAAACAAAGCCACGCTCCAAATGTCTGAAAATTTAAGATTTGCGGGAAGTGTCTCGCCCTCCTGTCAGGGAGTGGTGGAGAGTGAAAAGGTCCCCCCTGAGCCTCCTCTCCTCCACAAATCCAAACCCTCAGATGTTGTGGAAGTGAAAACAAATCCCTGAACTCATCACAAAAGGAAAAATAACGACACAGAAGGGCTTTGCTTCATCTCTAAAGTGAAGCTGAAGCTGGTGTGCAGCAGTTCCCTCTGAGATACGCAGGGAGAAGAGCTGCAAGAGCTTCAGGCAGAACAAAATTCAGTGAGCAGCTCTGAAGAACTACAAATGAAAAATGAGAGTCATCACAGAAAGTGGCAGCAGCTTAAACTGGAAGTTCTCAGGAATCACGGAATGGTTTGGGTTGGAAAGGACCTCAAAGCCCATCCAGTGCCCCCCCTGCCATGGCAGGGACACCTTCCACTGTCCCAGGCTGCTCCCAGCCCCAGTGTCCAGCCTGGCCTTGGGCACTGCCAGGGATCCAGGGGCAGCCACAGCTTCTCTGGGAATTCCATCCCAGCCCCTCCCCACCCTCCCAGGGAACAATTCCTGCCCAGTATCCCACCTAACCCTACAATCTTTTAGTTTGAAGCCATTCCCTGTGTCCTGTCCCTCCAGCCCTTGGGAATTGTCTCTCTCCAGGTTTCCTATGGCTCCTTCAGGCCCTGCAAGGCCACACTGAGCTCACCCCAAAGCTTCTCCTCTCCAGGCTGAACAATCCCAGCTGTGCCAGCCTTTCCTCCCAGCAGAGCTGCTCCATCCCTCTGCTCATCCTGGTGGCCTTCAAATCTCTCCAGCCCTGTTCCCTTCCCATTCCTTACCTGAACAGCCACCATCGTCGTGTGAGGATTGCTCTTCATCCCAGGTTTATTTCTCTTTCCTTTTTCCTTCTTAACCCCTTTACCCCGTCCAGCTCCATCCGGGCCATTTGGAAAAGCAGAATCCTCCTTATCCGAGTTCTCCGCCCGGCGCCGAAGGCCTTCGTGCTCGTGGGCTCCAGCCGACACGGACCCCTCGGGGCTGCATTTCCCCTGGGAAACCGCAGATTCCCCGCTATCCTGACGAGCTGCAGGGGCAGCATAAAGCACGCCGGGCCGTGCCGGGGCGGCAGGCAGGGGCAGTATCCCGTACTGGTAGCCCCACGAGCTCTGAGGCAGGAACACGGCGGCGCCCGCGGGCCCGAGGCCCTTCAGCAGAACGGCCGCGAAGGGCGCCCGGCTCCCCGCGGAACCCGCCCCTTCCCCGTCCAGGGGATGCCCAGGCGCGCCGGGGGCAGGGAAGGAGCGGGGCAAATATCCTGGGTTCTCACGGTCTGCCGCGTCACGTAAAGGGGCTCGCGCGGGCCACGACTGCGGCCTGAACTCCTCGGCGTACGGGTTCAACCGCAGCTTGCTCCGCGAGGAATTCCTCTGGAATTCCGTATCGTTCTCCCGGTTATTCCCGCTTGGATTGCCTTCAAAAAGCACCGAGTGCTTCCTTAACCCGATCAGATTATCCACCACGATGAAACGAAGGGATTTCAGCAGGAAGGGCTCCAGGCCGCCTTCATCTTCCACCACCTTCCGAGTTTCCTCAGGGAAATTTTCATATTCCCCAACCAGTAATTTATTATTAATTTCCAGAGGGCCGTGTTCTTCCAAGATTTGGGAGAAATAACTTCCAAAAAAAAGAAAAAAAAAAATAGAATTGTTATTATTAACTGAAATTTTTTAATGTAGTTCTAAAAATTGTATTTCACAAACGTTAATCCGTTCCTTCACAGACGCACCACGCACACCCAGATTCCAATTAATCCAAAAAATATTAAAATTACGAAGTAAAATTAAACCCCCTGAAGCTGCCGAGCCCAGAAATTTATACTCACTCATATAAATTCTCACAGATTGGATCTGGATGATTATTATTATTCATTTGACAATTGTTACTATTTGAAACATTATAGAGAGCTTCGAATTCCTCCAGTTGCTCCTGGAGATGTTCTGGGATTACAAAGGGTTCATTTGGGAAATCTCTGTACCTTAAAAATCAGACAAAAAAAAATAACAATAAAGTTAACCCAGCCTTGGTGTTTTCAAGGGATTCTTCTCCAGCAATTTGAAATTTGGGCAATAAAAGCAGAATCAAATACTCACAAATTATTTTCTTCTATAAATATCTTCTCTTCTTCTCGTGGCGCTGTACTAACTCCACTGGATAATACTAAAATAGACTAATTGAAAACAGATTTCTTTTAGTTTTCACCTCCCAAAAACTCGTGGAAAATAATCCACTGCAAAGACCAGGAGTAATTTATTTACACTGAATTTTGGTCTGTAAATTCATCACGGTCATTCGGAACTGCAAAATCTCCAGGTACAATTACCAGTGCTAAGCCACAGCAAGAAAGTTTTTCATTTAAAATTATGAATTTCTTCTTCAGAACTTAATTGGGAAAAAGAAATTGGGATATTCAGCCCCAAATCCCTCTTTTTTTACCGATTTTATCAAAATTTAATCAAACTTTCTTTTGCATTTGAGGCTGTAACAACTTCACCACGAGCAGGAGTTCTCTCCCTAATTCCTCGTGTGACTCTGGTTATTGTTGTCTGCACCACTGCAGACATTTGAGTTGTCTTCACTTTTATTATTTAATAATTTAGAAATACACAAATAAGTGCATCTAAGTCAGAAAAAAATAAATCCTGGGGAAAAATCTGGAGTTTCCTCTCGAAATTCTAGAAAATTGATAAAAAAGGTGAAGGCACGAGGCTGGAGCTGAGGTTTTCAATAAAGCAAAATCCTCCAAAAGGCAGCAGAAAATCCAGGCAGAATAATATTCCAATCAAGTCTATAAAATAATGAGTCATTAATAACATTCCTGAGCATGAAATGGAACTTTTGCACCGAATTCACAACTTCCCACACGGAAAACTGAGATCACGACAATAATTCAGAATTAAGCCAGCGGAAGGTGCCTCCAGTCAGAGCCAAAATTAGTCATAAATAAGTTTAAAAATAGCTTTTCTACTGATAAATTTTAACAAAATTCTATCATTTGAGTCTTAATTTTAGTTTGGGAAAAGCTCCTTTGAGAAGGAGTCTCCTCGAGGAATTTAAAAGCCAGCTCCTACCCATCTGCATGCCAGAAATTCTCGAAAAAAAGCGATTTTTAGGTGGGTTTTTGGTGGTACATGAGTGGTACCTGCGGGGTGATATCTGCCTTAGCAGCTTCCAAAGTTACTGACCTTTGAATCTTTCAAATTCTTCTTCCTGTTTTTGTTTTTAACTTTGATTTCATTATTCTGAAACACAAAATAAAATGAAGTCACAGCACTGGCAAACGCTGGTTCGGTTTTCCAGGAAAGACAAAGATGAAGGGGCCGAAATTTGAATTAATTGGTTAACAGGACGCTGATTACACATGAACAGACTAATGACTCACACGTTATTTAGGCTGGAACACTGAAATTAAACCAGTTTTATTGTGATGGTTTTCATTTCATTCTTGGGTTCTCCCAATCCATGAAATGAAAAAGCAAAAAAATTCTGCATTTTATTGACGTGTACATTAAAAAAATTCTGCATTTTATTAATGTGCACATGAAAAATTCTGCATTTATTAATAGGGACATTAAAAACTGCATTTTATTAAGGTGTGCATTAAAAAACATGCATTTTATTAGTGTAAACACTGAAAATTCTGCAATTAATTTATGTGTACACTTAAAAAATTCTGCATTTTATTTATGTGTACATTTAAAAAATTCTGCATTTAATTACTGTGCACGTTAAAAATTCTGCATTTTATTAATGTGCATGTTTAAAATTCTGCATTTTATTAATGGGTACCTTAAAGGTTCTGCATTTTATTAACTTGTAGATTAAAAATTCTGCATGTCCTTAATATATACATTAAAAATTCTGCATTTTATTAATATGGACATTTGAAAATTCTGAATTTTATTAATGTGTACCTTAAAAGTTCTGCATTTTATTGACACGTAGATTAAAAATTCTGCATTTTATTAATATATACATTAAAAATTCGGCATTTTATTAATAAAATGCCGAATTTTTAATCTACATGCTAATGTCCACATTAAAAATCCTGCATTTTATTAACATGTACACTTAAAATTCTGCATTTTATTAATGTGCACATTAAAAAATTCTGCATTTAATTAATGTGCACCTTAAAAACTCTGCGTTTTATTAATGTGTACCTTAAAAATTCTGCATTTTATTAATGTGCACATTTTAAAAATTTTAAAAATGTGCACAATTTAAAAATTAAAAAAACCGCGTTTAAAATTTTGCATTTTATTAATGGGTGCATTAAAAATTCTGCATTTTATTAACGTGCACATCAAAAATCTTGCATTTTATTACCGTGCGCATTAATTAACTCTAAAGCTTTATTCTGACTCGAGTGAATCTTGGATTTGTAAAGGTAAATTGAACTGCAGACAAGAACTTTAAATGAGAGCGCCTCAAACACAGAAAGAACCGAAATACAAAATCTGTGTGCCGATGGGACGGGTCCGAATGATGACACCAATCCAAAAGTGGCTCACAATGAGGCACACCTTAACAATTATCCTTAAATAATTCAAATAGCAAATCCTTTAAGGAAAGGGAGCTAAACCAAGGGATTAAATCTCTAATAAATCTGAAGGATGAGGCTGCGAAACGTTTCCTTTTCTCAAATTGCAACGAGTTCTTGCTGGGCTGAGGCCAAGCAGAAATGAAGTTCACTTACTGATAAATTCTCATTTCCCTGCTTCTTTAATATAATGGTTGGGTCATCTGTGGAAAGGATAAAAGCCACGGTGAGTGATGGAAATTAGAATATTTTCTCTCATTTAACTGTGAAACCCCAGGAATTTCTGTTCCAGTCCTTCACCCAACACCACCAAAGCAGCTCCAAAACCGCAGCTGCATGACGCTAAAAACGGAGCCATAAAAATGAATTTTTATTGGGAATGTTTGGTCCCTTTGCCTACTCACCCATTTTATCAAAGAATTCATCTAAGGCTTGATGCAGGCACGGGAAATGCTCTCTGTTTTCTTCTAAAAGCCATATAAAACAACGGGATTTCTCTATTGGGGGGGTGAGGAAATAATCACAAATTTCTTGCTTTTCACCATCGGTTGCCACATAATCAAATTTCCTGCCATATTTCTGGTTCCACAGAGGGGTTAAAATAGAGAGGTCCAGCTCTTGCAGGACTTGGCCATACTGAAGGAGAAAGTTTTTTGTAGCTCTCAGACCTGAAAGAGATGGAAAAAAACCCCAATATTTCATTGCAGCTTTAGGTTTTCAGTGCTTCAAACGTGATGTTGCTCTTCAAAGGGGAAAGGGTTTGGCAGAGAAATTAAATGTACAGATGGCGTGGAAGCTTTTGTGTCCTGAAAATGCGAACAAAAAATGAGAAATGGGGGGGGGTTATCAATTCTGCTCTCAACAATTATCATCATCATATTATTATCAAATAATAATATTTGTATACATGAATTCTTGGAGGGATATGGATGGGACAGAGCAGAATGAAGAACCTCAAACCCCAAAATTCCACCTTCCTCCAAGCGTAATAAATCCAACAGGAAACTGCAGAGCACCAACATGAAAATATTTCCAAGTTCAATGGCAAAACCCCACCATTATTTACTCTCCAGAAACCAGATTATTGTTACAAACATCAGCATTTAAGCCCCTTTCTGGAATTTTAAGACAATTAAAACGTGGCTTAATTCTCTCTTTCCTGCACGGCCAAAGCCCTGCAGACTTCCAGGCTGTGTCTCCCTCTGTAGAATCAGGGAAAGGAAAAAAGAGGAGAAGTTTTATTTCGCCGTTTAAAATGAAGGCAAGCGGAAAATGTGGAATTTTTCCTTTTTTTTTTTTTTTTTTCCCCCTCCCTGCCCTGTGCTGCTGCACAGAACCCACCCAGGTTATCCAGGTGTTCCAGCCACTTGTGCACTTTGGGATCCACCTCTCCCAGGCGGCTCAGCACGTGCAGGAAGGCGCGGGTGCGCACTCGGCATCTCTGCTGGGCCAAGGAGCTGAGCAGCCGCTCCAGCAGCTCCCGGGAAGCGCCGCCGGCCCGGCAGTACGCGCTGAAATCCTCCTCGCTGATCACAGCCCACGCCAGCAACTCCTTCAGCAGCTCGGCAGCGTCGGCGACGGCAGCTTTGATGTGCTCGGAATTCCTCCTGATGTGCTGCAGCACCTGGTCCCCGGCACACAAATCCTGGCCGTAACCTGGAAAATTAAAACCGTGGAATTAAAAAAGCACAAAAACGAGCGCGATTTCGTGTCCCCACCGCAATTCAACCCGGCTTTAAAGCACGGACGATTTGTTTCTCATTGCTTTATCACAACGCTGAAAATTACAGGATTTAAATAATTGTTTTTTCCATCTATCCTGAGCGTTGTGAGTGAGATCCAACGCTGATTTAAATTTTTGTTTGAAGAAACAAACGCCTGGCCCAGATTTTAGGATGAAGTCCCAGTGACCTGCAGTGGCTCCAAGGATCACAGCTAAAGGGGAGCCAGGGAAAAGGAGAGAGCAAAGATTTAAAACAGAACAAACAGGAAATAAATGAAAGTGATTTTACAAATCCACGGGGAAGCCAAAATCTCCCAAATTTTCAGGATCTGCCATTGAACAGAGATCCAGAGAACCCAAGTACGGGATTAAATAAAATACACCCAGAGTATTTAACAAGGAATCCTTCCAGGAAATTACAAATTAATTTTATCCCAAGTTGATAATATTTTCCCAAAAAATCAATTTTCCAACATGCCCCTGTTTTCTTTGCCCTGAGAAGCTGCAGAGGAATTCCCAGCTCTGGAATGTGGAGCACCCAACATCCAGCAAGGCCAAAGCTGGAGCCTGAAGTGCCTACAGAGTCACAGGCTGAAATATTTCTATTTTCCCAATCATCTGAAATGTACTTTTCAAGTCACTGCAGGCAGATCACTCTGTCTTTATCTGAGATGTAAATCCCAGGGTTTTTTCTCTCTAACAGTGTCCCAAGGTGCTTTTCCTGAAATCCCTTTGGAATGGGTTCGCTTGGAATTGGAGCCTTTCCCCTCTCCAGGCTGATTCTGCGTGAAGCAGCCAAGGAAAAACCCGGGTTTAATTAAACCACACAGCAATTAAACCACACAGCAACATCCCCCAGCTGTTTGGACAATGAAAACAGAAGAGAAATAGAAGTGTTCTTAAGTAAAAATGCAGATTTTATAGAGGGGGGTCATGCTCAGGATTAGGATTCTGCCCTAATTTAACCCGGGCTATTCGGAATGGTGATTCCACTGCTGGGTGGTAACTCAGAATCTCAGAATCCCGGGAGCACTGAGGTTGGAAAAGCCCTCCAGGATCATCAAACCCAAACTTTGATCCCCACCTTGTCCCCAGCCCAGAGCTCTGAGTGCCACGTCCAGGCTCCCCTTGGAGTCTGGGGACTCCAAACCTCCCGTTCCAGTGCCCCCCTTTTCCAGGGAGGAATCAGCCCAAAAATGCACATTTCCACGCACCCCTGTGCTGGCTGTCCTGGCATTGCTCATTCCCCTCCTGGTTTTCCTCTGCTTTCTTCCTGGCAGAGTTCCTGGCCTCTTCTCGCGCTCGTTTTCGCCGCAGTTTTTTTTCTTGCTTCATTTTTATCTTCCTAAGACTGGAAAAAAGCAATTCAGCAGCGAGCCAGACGTTAATTGAGGTGAAAATATCACACCAAAAAGTACAAATGGAATAAAAGTGGTCTTCATTTAGAAGCAGAGACCACAAAACTTCATCAAAGTCCTCAAGATGTGACAATTTTTACTCCCATTAAAGATGTCTAAATTAGGACTGGCTTCAATACTTTTATTTTTAATTTATCCAACATTTCATTCCCTTCCTTTTCAAAAATCTGTTTTCTTCGTCCTCTCAATGGGATTCCTTGTTATTTAAAGGTTACTTGACCAAAAAATTGCAAACTCAGTTATGTCAAAGGTCTGGGTGTCAGTAACAGCAGCAGCACCAATAAATACATTTTTATTCACACCTTCTAAACATTCAAACAAAATAAATTCTGTGGAGCAATTTCAATGCCTTTCTCATTGGATCATCATGGATTTTACCAGATTTTTTTGGTTTCTCAGGCAAAGGGCAGGGATAACTTCCCAAAATATTTTTAAAAAGGTGTGAAAATCCCTCCTGCTTTGCTCTGAAATGGATTCAAACAGTGCAGACCTTACCTTGAACATTTCTGTTTTATACTGGCCCGCGGTGGTTCCTTGGGTTTGGGGATTTTTTGTTCAAACTACCAAAAGAAGGGATGAGACAGGAATTAAATCTGGGTTGTGACACAACAAACCCCACAATCGTTTCTGCCTCTCTCAGGTCAACGCTGCCCCGGGGAGAATTAATTAATTAATCAGGGGAGAATTAATTAATTAATCAGGGGAGAATTCCCCATCTTCCCGTGGCTCTGGGGAGTTATTCCTGAAGGATTATTGAATTCCAGTCCCCATCCAGGACAATTTGACCAACACCACAAGGCAATTCCTGCTCCGCCAGAACAGGAAATTAATTATTAATTTAGGAAATTCATATTCCTAAAGAATCCTCACATTCTGCAGTTAAGGCAGCACAATTTTCTTTTTTTGCAGTTACGTTCCCATCTTCACTTCACCCCCTTAATATCATAATTAATTTCATATAAAATATGACCATACTTACTTCACATTTTACCAGCCCAGAAGAACTGAAAATAGCTATTTTTGAAATAAGGCCTTTACAATCAGGAGTAAAACACATTTCCTTAAGAAAATCCTGCAGGAGAAAAAGACACACACAACAAAGGGATTAAACCCACACACAATTTATGTCCTGGCACAAATTAATTCCTTAATTTGAGGTGAGCAAAGCAATTAAAGGAAGCACCATCCTAAACTCTGCCTGGACGCTGATGGGCAAGGGCTGAAAATCAAAAATCATGGGAAATTTCTGGCATCTTTTATTCCCAAAGCTCCCTCCTCCAACTTCACACCCAAGAGCCAACTTCCAGAATACTTTCAGGAGCTCGCAGGGTGCCTGATTTCCCTTCATTTTACCCTGGCTGCTGAATTTTGAGCAATTCCTTTCCACATCTCAGTGCTGTGGTCTTACAAAAATGACAAATTCCGGTCTGGCACAGGCCTTACCTTATCATTTTTATCACTGTAGCTCGTTGTTTTCAGCTTTTTCCAGCAGCTGATGTGGAACTCCACTCTGCACTGCTGGCAGCAAATAATACGTATAAAACCCTAAAAAATGGCAAAAATGGAACATCTTGAAATCAAACCACAAGAGAAAATAATGCTCAGCTTAGCAGATCGCACAAAAGGGGGAAGAAAATACATCAAGTTTTACTTCTCAAACCTTTCTCAGCTGAAAATTTACCTTAAAGTCTGGGTCTGTAAAATATATTTGGATTTTGGAGTAGCCATGGCACTGCTGATATCGACAGACAGCATCTGGCTCTGGAGGGAATTTACATTCCTCGATGCAATTCCTTAAAGCCATCTGGAAAACACAGAATTATGAGAGCCAAAGTGAGCAGGAATCAGGAAAAGATTCAACGTGGGCTCACAAACTCCTGGGGGCTGCAGTGAAACACACCCCTCGCGGAAAAGCAGTGGCCAACCCCCAAAATAAAAAAACCCAACTCTTTTTCCAGTGAAAGCCACGGAAGATTGGCCTTTTATGGCCAAAATATTCCAGGGATTGTTGGAAGTGCTGGCAGCTGAGTGCTCACGGCTTCACACCCCCAGAAAAACGCAGGTTTTCATCCTGAACCAGCGCCCCACGTCCTGGCCCCTTCCGAAGGGTGGCAGCTTTGCCACTGCCCGAACGATAAAAACAGAGCACGGGGCAAAAATGGAGGTTTTTTGCTCATTTCTGAAGTTGCCCAGCACTTCCAGGGTGGCTCACCCGGGATCTGGGCTAAGGATCGAGCTCAGACCCAGCCCTGGGGAGCCAGGGAGGTGTCCCAGGAGAATTTCTGAGGGAAACACATCGGAGTGGCTGCAAATCACTGCAGGGCTGGAACGGAGCCCAGGTTAATAAAACCCCACCAAGAACAGAGCCCTGATAAAGCCTGGCAGATATTTGCTTCATCCAGAGCTCCCAGGCCATGGATTGCCGTATCCAGATTGTCTGTGACAAATCCCGAGGTTGGTTTTTGGTGGGAAAAAGCCCAAAATTGCTGCTTCTACCCCAAACTCAGCAGGTCTGGGGGGTTTGGCCACGTTCACCCACTGGAAAACCTTCCAGGTTCTGCTGGGCCAAAAACGCCTCCGTGCAGAGCAGCTCCTGGGGCCCGGTCTTCCCAGCCCAGCAGGGAATTTTGCCACCTAAATCCCAAAGTTTTACCCAGGAATTACATGGTCAAACTCCCATTTTGGTTCTAAATTTTCAACTTCCCAGTGTTTTACTCAGGAATTACATGGTCAAACTCCCATTTTGGTTCTAAATTTTCAACTTCCCAGTGTTTTACTCAGGAATTACATGGTCAAACTCCCATTTTGGTTCTAAATTTTCAACTTCCCAGTGTTTTACTCAGGAATTACATGGTCAAACTCCCATTTTGGTTCTAAATTTTCAACTTCCCAGTGTTTTACCCAGGAATTACATGGTTGAAGTCCCCTATTTTGGTTTTAAATTTTCAACTTCCCAGTGTTTTACTCAGGAATTACATGGTCAAAGTCCCATTTTGGGTTTAAATTTTCAACTTCCCAGTGTTTTACTCAGGAATTACATGGTCAAAGTCCCATTTTGGGTTTAAATTTTCAACTTCCCAGTGTTTTACTCAGGAATTACATGGTCAAAGTCCCATTTTGGGTTTAAATTTTCAACTTCCCAGTGTTTTACTCAGGAATTACATGGTCAAAGTCCCATTTTGGGTTTAAATTTTCAACTTCCCAGTGTTTTACTCAGGAATTACATGGTCAAAGTCCCATTTTGGTTCTAAATTTTCAACTTCCTGTTTTTGGCAGCTCAGATTTTTAACGGGTTCTCCCCAGAATTCTGTTGTGTATTCACACCCGAAAGTTTGGGGGAGTGCAAGGAAGAGAATCAAACATTATCCCAAAATCACTGAGGCTGGAAAAGAGCTCCAAGACCCAACCCCTGACCCATCCCCACCTCGTCACTCAGTGCCACACCCAGGCCCTGCTTGGACACCAATGAAAAATGAGAAATGAAAAAAAAGATAAATGGAAAAAACGAGAAATGAAAAAAACGAGAAATAAAAAAGGATAAATTAAAGATGATAAACGAAAAAAATGATAAACGAAAAAAGATAAATAAAAAAAAGATAAATTAAGAATAAATTAAAGATGATAAATGAGAAAAATTATAAACAAAAAAATGATAAATGAAAAAAGATAAATGAAAAAAATGATAAATTAAAAAAGATAAATAAAAAAGGATAAATTAAAAATTATAAACGAAAAAAGATAAACAAAAAAATGATAAACGAAAAAGGATAAATAAAAAAAGATAAAATAAAAAGGATAAATAAAGAAGGATAAATGAAAAAATGATAAATGAAAAATAAATGAAAAATAAATGAAAAATGTTAAATAAAAAATAAAAAATGATAAATGAAAAATGATAAATGAAAAATGTTAAATGAAAAAATGATAAAAAAATAAATGATAAATAAAAGAGATAAATAAAAAAGGATAAATGAAAAAAGGATAAATGAAAAAAATTATAAATGAAAAAAATTATAAATGAAAACAATGACCAATCTGTACACCTGGGGAGCTCCCACAGCGCTCATTCTCCAAACCCACCGGCCTGTGGCAACTGCACAATCCCCACTGTGGAAGAAGGAGAACTGGAATTTCTGTCTCACTGAATCCTCGGTGTGCTGCCAGCTCTGCCAGCTCACCCTGGGGTCTGAGAGCCTCACACAGCTCCTGCCCTGCTGCTCCCCGCTCCTCCTCCACCCCGCCCCTTCCCCGGATCTCGGCAGGGAGCAGGAGGACAATTTTCTGCTGGGTTTGTTCACATACCTGTAAATTCTCTATTCGTGTCTCCTCGATGACCTGACTCGTTCCCGGCCAGGTTAAAACTCCAGGGACAATCTTGAAATCAATCATTAGCTTTGACTTCAGGAACTGGTCGAGGGCGTGCGCAAACCTGGAGTTTGGAGCAGGTAAAACACACTCAGATCTCCCGGGAGCAACTCCCACCACTCAGCGCAGCCTCCCGGGAGCCAGCACGGTGACCCACGGCACGGGGGTGACAGAACACCTGGCTCCTTCAATTTCCTGTTAATTCTGAGCTCCAGCACTCCGGGGCTGAGGCAGGAAGGGATGGCCAGGCAGGGATGAGCCTGTGCTCCCTGGGATCCACGGATGTGGGAACCCGGGGTGAGGCAGGAAGGGATGAGCCTGTGCTCCTGGGATCCACGGATGTGGGAACCCGGGGTGAGGCAGGAAGGGATGAGCCTGTGCTCCTGGGATCCACGGATGTGGGAACCCAGGGTGTCCAGGCAGGGATGAGCCCGTGCTCCCTGGGATCCACGGATGTGGGAACCCAGGGTGTCCAGGCAGGGATGAGCCCGTGCTCCCTGGGATCCACGGATGTGGGAACCCAGGGTGTCCAGGCAGGGATGAGCCCGTGCTCCCTGGGATCCACGGATGTGGGAACCCAGGGTGTCCAGGCAGGGATGAGCCCGTGCTCCCTGGGATCCACGGATGTGGGAACCCAGGGTGTCCAGGCAGGGATGAGCCCGTGCTCCCTGGGATCCACGGATGTGGGAACCCAGGGTGTCCAGGCAGGGATGAGCCCGTGCTCCCTGGGATCCACGGATGTGGGAACCCAGGGTGTCCAGGCAGGGATGAGCCCGTGCTCCCTGGGATCCACGGATGTGGGAACCCAGGGTGTCCAGGCAGGGATGAGCCCGTGCTCCCTGGGATCCACGGATGTGGGAAGCCGGGGTGAGGACGTGTGGGACACGAGTGACTGAGCAGGGAGGGGACACAGACTGTGCTGCCTGGACCCGGGTTTTCCCTGAGTTCAGGGAGTGCAGACACGGCAATGGCTCTGCCTGGATTTGTCTGGCTGGCCAGAGGTGCTGTCACCTGTGCAGGGACTTCTTTTGGGGTCAAAACTGCCCAGGAAACGAGCCACAACCACGGCAACGGGATGCAGGTCACACACTGCATCCAGGAAGGAGGAATTCCCTCTGAGCATCCAGCACCCCCCAGAGCAGCTGCTTTTAGCCACCCCACAGGAGGAGGGGAGAAGGTTTAGTATCAAAACTTATTTATTTGGCATTATTTTGGCATGGCAAGGCTGGCACCACTCCCTGAGGAATGGGAGAGGCCCAGTTCCTGCTGGAGCCAACGAAGCCAGCCCAGGGCTCGGCTGGGCAAGGCACTGGCAGCCCAAGGAAAGCAGGGGGAAAAGGACAAAACACCCTGCACAAAACATCCCTTTTTCTCTGTGAGGAGCAGGGGGAGAAGCTCCCCCATTCCCCATCCCTGTGGGCAGCTCAGAGGGAGAAGAGTCGGGAATGAGGGAGCGAATTCCAGCCTGGGATAAAGGAGGGGAGGAGAAAGGTGATTTTAGTTGTTCTACTTTGTTTCCCACTCTCCAGTTCTATTTTAATGGCCTATAAGTTATTTTTCCTCACGCTGAGACTGTTTCCTGTGAGTGCTTAGGAAGTGGTGTCCCTGCCTTTACCTCGACCCCGGAGCTTTTCCATGGAATGTCTCCCCTCTCCCGCTGAGGAGCGGGACCGCAGCTGGATGAGGAGCTCCCAGCCAGCCCACGAGCCTTTAATGGGGGCGGATTTTGAACCCACAGAGCACCAGGGATATCCCAAAATCCCACCACGAGCTTCCCACAGCCCCCGCCCCCGGGGCAGCCAGGATTCCCTGCGCTTCCCGCGGGGAAGAAACTCCCCCAGGAATTGCGTGGGTGGGAGGGAGCAGCTCCAGCCTTTTGCTCTCAGTTTGTTCCTTGTCCTGCCCCTGCGTTTCAGGCTCCCCCCTGCCCCTCTGGGATGTGCCCAGCTCAGGAGAACATCCCTGTTTGTCTGCTCCAGGGAATTTGAGACTCGCTGGAGCCTCATCTCAGTGCAGAGTCACCCTCCAGCCTCCCCAGGGATGAGATAAATTCCTCTTCCTTTAGGATGAATTTTCCCCCCAGAGCGAAGGGGTTTTGTTCTTCTCCCAGGGGCTCTCCCCCACCGCAGGGCTGGGATCCCTGAATCCCAAATATTCCCTCAAATCAGCTCCATTCAGCACCTCCCATCGGATCTTCAGCAGGAACAAACTTCCAGCTGTATTTAATCCATCTGATGGATGAATTTAGCGATTAACACAGAATAACTGAAGCCCCACCAGGCACAATTCCCCAAATAAAGAACATTTTTTCCCACCAAACCCTGAAGTTTTCCATCAGACCAACCTGTTTTGCCTGAGGTAAACCCTTCCAATTCCATAGTATGCCAAGCAAAAACATCTTTCTTCTGGATATTCCTCAATTTTCTTAAACTGATCTTCAGCCTTTGCCAATGCCTTCAAAAGAAACGGGAGACACAAATACATGGAGTTTTGCCAGAATATTCCCACTTTTCCTGGGTTTTTCCCTCCTTTAGAGTGGGTCAGTGTGTCCCATTCCTTGCTCAGTCTTAGGAACAGTAAATGGAATTACACTGCCTTGTGAAAACAGGCGAAACTTCCCTTTCTTTTGAAAAATAACACAATTTATTCTGTGACCGTGGACTTGCTGTAAAACAAAGGAATTAAATGACTGAGCTCAGCTATTTTGAAATTCACTGTAAGACACCGAATGTTACCAAACACTGCAGGAAAACCCAAAAAAAACAACCCCCCAGTTCTGGTCTGGTATTTTCCAGCACCCAAAGCAATTCCTGGCTCTTGTTTCAGGAGCAGAATATTTCTGTTCAAAACACCAGTGCGGAGCAGAAATAAAATAAATAAATCAAAATTATTGGCTGCAATTTCTTGATACTTAGCATCTCATTTGAAGGCTTACAAGGAAATTTTATTTGACAGCCTAATTCATCTAAAATCATCAAGGATTTAGTCCCAGATATTCAGCTGTACAACTCCAAAATGTGTCCTGAGGTTTCCTTCCCCCCTCATCTCCTCAGTTAGAAAGAGACAAAAACAGATGGGAAACTGCCTGAGCTAGAAGTTGGAATTAAAGCAGTATTTAAATATGAAAGAAATAAAAATTAAATAAAAATAAATGTAGAAATAAATATTTTAAAAATATATAGAAAAAAATAAAAATTAGAAATAAATTCGTATCCTACCTCAGGATGTCCCATTCCCAGGAGGGCAGTGGCGTGTCCATAGAGGAATATAACATAATTAATATTAAGAATATTCATATACTG
>VZTF01003807.1:376183-463805 GCA_013397755.1 Cnemophilus loriae | reverse complement strand
CGGCACACAGCAGCACCTCCGGCTCAGGGGCTGGCGCTGGGAGCAATCCCATCACTTGAGCAAATATGTGTGCTCTGGGCATTTATGGCTCTCTTGGCAGCCACCAGAACTGAGTCCATCTTCCTTTTATGTCTCCATATTGTTCTTTAAACACAGAATTTCCTGGAGGGGGCCTCCAGCCTGCCAGGCTCTCGCCACAGCTTCGCCCTCCCTCTATTTATAGCCCCTCTCAAACATCTCCACGGACTCCATTTACTTTTTAATGCAGCAGATAAAAACCAATCCTGTCAGGATTTTCTTGTGGTTCTCTGCCAATGACATCATCGCGGGCTGCGGGATCAGAGCCCGGCAGGAGCCGGGAGCCCTCCCGTGGGATGTGCTGCCTTCCAGAGGATGCTCAGGGCCCTTTGATGCTCGTCTCAGATGTGCCACCTCAACGCCCTGCTTGGATCTTCCTGCAGAACGAGCCAAAGGAAACCTGATCATGAAAAGAGCCTTGATGTCCACCCGCTCCCTTTGTCCTGAAAGGAAAAGTGCAGCCTTTGCTATTGGAATGATTTTTGGTTGCGCTCCGTGCCCCGGTGCCGAGGGCTCTGTCGCTTCCGGGGTTCCTGCTCTGCAGGTCAGCACCCCGCTCCTCTTTTAGATCAAAATGCTGAGCACAAACCTTTGATTCATCACATCTTTTTAAGGCAAAGCTAAAAATAGCAGTTTCAAATCCTCAATCGTATATAATTAGTCCTGCATTTATTTTTCACCAGATGTTCTCTCCCTGTTGCTTCGGACGGGGAGGGGTGGATGGTGTCTGTGTCTGCACGAGCGGCCGGGGACGGAGGCACCCGCGGGGTTTCAGCTTTCCCGTGGGAATGCTTCAGGAATCACCGCAGTGCCTCCCCACAGCCCCTCGGCTCCGGCCTCCACAGACACATTTCCCTTCCCCCGGACAAGGGCTGAGCTCCCCGGAGAGCTTTCACTCGAGGCTTTAGAGGCATAAGGGGTTAGTCTGAGGAAATCCATTTCTCCTGCCTGGAGGCACTAAGGGAATTAAGACTGCCACGAGATGATGGATCAGCAAAATTTTCCCTAGGAGATCAGATTAATAGGGATTATAGAAAAGTTGCAGTATATTTATCAAAAGAAAAAAAGAATTAAATTCCTCCTCCCACCATCAGAACTGATTGTAAATTAGGTAAATCTATTTTCCTTTAAAAGAATAATAACCATAGATCAGACTCCCAGAATCTATATCCCCGAGGGCTCTGAAAATGTATTGAATTAATCTTGGCTACAGGAGCAGCCCAGATCTTCTATGTTAATTATTGTGCATCTTATTTGCCTTTTCTGTCTGGTCTGATAAGGCTCAGGAGCTCATCAGATGAAACGAGCTGTGAGGTGGAGCAGGGACTTTGGGTGTTTCGGCTCCAGATGATCTGGAGTTACAAATCCAGAGGCACAGACAGGAGCCTGAGGAGTGTCAAGAAGGGCTTAAGAAGTCCTAAAACCCTCTTCCACTGAAAGCCAGTGTTTGCTGCTGCCTGGCAGGGAGGGAAGAGGAGCTGCACAAAGCTGTTGTCACTTCCTCCTCTTCACTGCTGTTGTGGATTTTCCTGAATGAATTAGAGGCTGCCAGCAGACACTGTCACAGCAGAATGGCAGAATAAAAACACTTCTGAACTTGGACTTGTAATTTGCCTGCAAAAACAAAGATGCTGTTAAAAGAGAGTTGTGACATTTCCTTTGCTTTCAAAGACACTGCCAAGGTTTCCAGGCTTTTGTTTCATCTTTTCCTCTCCTAGTGTTAAATTATTCCTAGTTTTCATCCTGTAAATTTACATTAGGATGGCAAATGAAATGAATTAAAGTATCTGAGCTTAAAAACTTGTGGAGGCCTGCAGCAGCAGCTGTGGCTGAGGAAGAGGAACTGGAGCCTTGGTTCCCCCTCCTCCTGCCCGTGGGGCCGCTGGCTCCCAGCCCTGCTCCAGCCCCTCTTCCCTTTCAGCTCCCTGTGGCTGTCTGTGTGCTCATCCCTTCTCCACAGAGAGCTGCATCTGGAGCTGTGCTGCCTTCATCCTGGCATCCAGCAAGCCAGAGCTGATCTGCTTTCCCAGGGTTCTGTTAAAACCAGTCTCTCTTCGAAAAACCTCCAGCTTCCTCCTAATTCCAGTGCAATTATCCTAAAGTGAGGGGTGTTTATTCCATTTTGTCTTTTCTGTGCAGCTCTTTTATAATGAAGAGTTGGATTTCCCTAAAAGCAGAAACATTTTACACAGAAGCTCTACCACCAAGGTCTGAAATGTTTAAAGCTGATTGCTCAGTGATGGTTCCAGCAAAAATGACAGAGGGCTGAAGGTACAAAACACCAACGTAAGCCTCACTTGATTCCACTGCCCATGAATGTTTTAACCTCATTTATCCTCTCAGTACTTACAGAACCATTTCACATTTGTGCACTTAAAAGATTAAATAAAATAAATGGAGATGATTATGGCTGCCCTGCAAAGCTAATGTGCAAAGGCACGGTGTTTTGTTGCTCCTGGAATGGTATTTGTGCTCTTTCCGTACTCTGCAAGCTTTCCAAAATGGGGATGATGAATCATGCAATCTCAGCTCTCTTCTACTAACGAGAAAGCTCTCAGCCACATGCTCTTTATGCTCCCCTCCCAAACGATAACCAGCGATGCTCCCTCCTTCCACGTCACACTGAGGTGCCAGCTGGGTGACACATGCCACCACTGGTGCACAGCCTGCCACTGGCTCCAGGACTCTTCAGATCCTCGAGGTGGTGTGCAGGGAGTCTGGCTGTTATCCTGTGGTTCACTTCAGCTGTGGGTGGAAATCACAGAATTGTTTAGCTTTGGAAAATCTTTAAGATCATCGAGTCCAACTGTTCCCCAGCACTGCCAAGCCCACCACCAACCCATGTCCCCAAGTGCCACATCCACACATCTTTTAAATCCCTCCAGGGCTGGTGACTCAATATTGCACTTTCACATGAATAGTCACAAAGCTCTGGTTTCTTTTTGTGAAACAATCCAGTTGAGATTTAAACCTGTAAAGTTTAAACTTGCCTCGAGAAGATGATGGCTCACTCTGTATTTTCCTGGTTCCTCAATCCATGTCCCAGCCTATTGCTCCACAGGGGAAAAATGAATTCAACTCAGTGTGCAGCTGAGGTTTGTGGCTGGGGTTTGTGGCTGGGGTTTATAGCTGGGGTTTGTGGCTGGGGTTTGTGGCTGGGGTTTGGAGCTGGAGTTTGGAGCTCCTTTAGTGCTTCCTGGGGAAGGAGGCCTCTGTTCCTGTGCCTGTGTGATTCAGAGCTTTCCTAAGCAGAACAGGAGGAGAGACCCGCTTGTCAAACCCTTCTCAAACTGCTTTTCCATCTGCTGTGGCGGGTGCTGGAGCTGTGCAGAGCCCTCTCTCGGGTGCAGCTGATGCAGCTCCATCCCTCTGCTGTATTAATGGCATTATTCTCCTCTGGCTGGGAAGTACTCAGGACTTACGTTGTGACAAGATTCAAGCGCTCAGTTGTCAGTCTGAGGTGCTGGATGTCTGTTTTTAAAGTCTGGTTTGCAGCCTCAGGGCAGGGGAAGAAGATTTTTCCAAAGGCAGGGAAGCACATCAACTCCTGCCAACACCTTCGGACCCTCTTCCCTGCAAAAAGCCTTTTCTGGGAGCACCAAAGGGCTGGGACTTTTCAGGACTTCCCTACAAGTTTGTCATTCCTCGTCAAACACCCATTACGTTAAGCAACTAATGTCAGATCAAGATCAAGCAACATTCTGGTCTAAACTTTATGCCATTCCCTGTAATAATTACTGTTCAACTCAGTGCTTTATAGAGGCCTTTGACTTTACTTTGAAACAGGCATTGCTGCCTGGTGCCAAAGACACTGACTAAAATGAAAAATCTTTGATCTAGCTCAATATCACAACTTCTCTTTCTGTGTATTAACATAATCTCTGTACTGAAATTAATCTGTGGCGTGGCTGCAGTCTGTTGAAGATTATATGTATTAGCATTCAAGATGATGACTTTTTTTTAAGCAGTGGCAGTTCTTACTTTTCAAGCAGCTCCTATTTTGGGAGTGTATCTATTTCGCCCTACCGAACATCCTCAGGAGAAGTTTAGGAGATATTGGCCAAGAAACTGAGTTTACTCCTTCAGATGAAATCAGCTGTGGCTGTGACAGGACAGAACAGCTGCTGGGTGTCACCGCGGGGCTCACCCCACCTTGTCCTGCCTGTTGGTGCCATGAGCATCCTGAGGAGCATTTGCTCTCAGCCATGTGAGGCTGGAGGGCTCAGCCCCGGCTGGGCAGGCGGATCTGGCAGCACAGGTTTCTCCTTCCAAGGGGGTTTCAGCTGGAAAAGCATCCCTGATTTATCCTGTGAAGATCAAACCTCTCATGGGGCTCCCGTCCTGCACCGTTCTGCTTTTCCTTCGTGATATCACTCGAGTCAGAAGCATTCAGCTGCTTGCAGAGGTCTGGAGATCTTGTTTTGAGATGACAAATTGAATTATCAGGAGGAAAAATATCAGCTATACATAAGACATAGGAACACATTTAAATTTGGGTCTTTTGTTGCCTCTTTAGCTAACAAAATAAGAAAAATCTGTATTCAAAAGGACAGGATTTTCCAACAGATTCATTAAGAGAGATTGTAACTGACAACTGATGCCATTAGCAAGAATATATATCTCTTATTTAATGTATTTCCATCCTGAAAGTAAAATCTCTGTTCTATAAGTCAATTAATATACAGTTCATTAAACTAGAAACAACTATATAATTAGGAAACAACAACAATTCATTAGCCTTAATGGGATTTAATAAAGTTCCTAAGCAAGGATTCTTCAGAGAATTAATTACAATGTATTAATCAGGGAAAAGTCCTGTTCCTCACTCATATATCTGTATTATATATTTGTGTATCACTTGGAGACTGGGGAGTGCGAATCCCATCCCATGGCCGTGGCTGTGCCTTTAGCATCATTCTCATGAAGGTCCAGGTCTCAATCCAGCAAAAGTGAAAATGAGAATGTCTGAGTTTCGTGGTCGTTACCAAGATCTACTTTTCATCAGGGATTTTCATCCAGGCCCATGGTTTCTTCCCTTATTAGCCATTTTCTTATTAATTAAACAGCAGCTTTTGGCTGGCATCAACTGAATTTTCAAGCAATACCTGCCACAATACAGGGAATAAAAGGAGAAAGATGTGTTATTTTTAATGCAAATCATTTCAATTCAGACATATTTGATCAAATTGAACTGACAATTAAATTATAAATGAATCAGTGAAAGGGTCAGGGATGTGACAAATGACACTGTCATTGTCACTGTCACATGTAAGTGAACCAGGTTTTAAAAATGAAATGAGAATTGCAAGTGTTAACTGGTGCTGGCTATCAAAAGTCAGGAGCAAGGATTTTTAGGAGCTAGGAATTACTCTGGCCATATTTTCCTACACTGCATCTGCCAAATGAGCAGAAAGGAGCATTAATTGTCAGTGTTGTGGCAGAGGAACCATCGCTGTGTCACACTGGGGGGACCAGGGGTCCTGCTCCCCTCGCTGGCCTGGGGCTGCCAGGAACAGGGACACACGGACGGGTCTGGTTGTCTGTCTGTGCCCTGTTCCTTGGGATAACCCAGCACCTGCACAGCCCCGTGGGCATCTCTGTCTGTGGAGCCAATCCCGAATTTCCCTCTTGGAGGAACTCCGATGATCAGTTCAAACACAGTGACTTTTTTTTGTACCAAAATGAATTCTTCAGGTTTTCCATAGTGGGACATTCCTGCTGTGGGTTTCCCTGGGCTGGGAAAGGAGCAGCCTGTGCCCCAGGGCCAGCTGGGCTGCTCTCACCATCCCTGAGGGAATCTGGGGACCGTGGTGCCCCTCTGGTCTGGCACAACAGTTGTGAGCAGAGGACGGAGCTGTGTGTGAGCACAGAGCCCGGGGAATCCCCGGTGGGATCTCAGGGGGCTGCTTTACCCTGGGAGCACTTGCTGACTTGCACACTGTGAATAAATCTGTAAATCGATAACTGTAATGTGTAGAAATCCCAGCTGACTGGTTTGCACCACCTAATTGAGGCCCAGTTTATGTTCATTATGAACCAATCTTTGAAACAGTCCCTGCTGCAGTTTCCCAAGTGCTGTGATAGAGATCTTCCTCCTCCTCTGGTGTGTGATGTGCATCTGTGAGGGGTTTTGTAAGAACATGTTGAATTCCATGTTGAATTCCGTGCTGACATCCTTGACTAAAAGGATAGCCCACGTTATCAGTCCCACTCCAAGCCCCTGTCTCAGACACTCCAAGCAGTGCAGAGGATGTACATTTATCTCAGCCTGGCACGAGCAGCCGCCCCGGCTCCCTGCGCCTCTCCCCACCCAGGGCAGCAGTGCTGCACCTCCGGAAGGTCTCTGGAATAAATTTCTGCTACAGTTGTATCACAATTTTAACATAGTTTGTGAAATCCTAGGAGATCATATCCCTGTACCTCCTTTCTCTTTTCCTGCTTGTTTCCAGATTTATTTATTTATTTATTTAACCTTTCTGCTGCCATGTCACTGAGCTGAAAAGATTAATAAAGAATGATTAAGGGCTGCAGAGAATATTTTACAGTGATAGACTTAAGGACCTCAGTCTGTTTATCTTATGAAAAAGAAGCTTGTAACTTAATTTCTATGGATAAGTACCTTCGCAGGGAGGGAGCTCCAGGTCCTGAAAGGCTTTTTCTTCAGAGAAAGGCACAAAAAGACCTGATAGATTTAAGTTGAAGCCAGAAAAATTCATTTAACAAGGCAGAAATTTTGAACTTTGAGGATCATTAGCTACTTGGAAAATTTGGCTGTGTACTCCCCACTCTGGATGTCTTCAGATCCAGATCCGATGCTTTCCAGAGTCACAGGCACTGATTGCCTGTTACCTCCCAGGCAGCCCAAGAGAATTTCACCCTCTGGATCCTCAGCTATGCCAAGATGCTGCCCAGCTGCTCTCCTGGGCTCTGCCATCCTTCCTGAGGTGTCCTGCCTGGGCTGGGACGTGCAGGGGGCTCTGGCAGCTGAGGCTCTGGCTGCTGCGGGGCTTGCAGGGACCAGCCAGGAGCAGGGGCTTGGCTCAAACCAGTGTCACCCTCCAGGGCTGATCTCTGTGCTGGGGTCTGGCCAGTTCCCCCCAGGCCAGCATCTGGTTTGTGTGCCGGGAAAGTCTCAGAAGAGTTCAGACTGGAGAGGATGAGACCACAAGCCCCAGTGTTCCCTCGGCAGGCAGTGATGCGAGAGGATGCAGCTGCAGACATCCCATGATAAACTCTGCATTGTTAAAGGTTACTGACTCAACCTTCGCAAGCTGTGAAAACAGATTAAAAGTACCCAGAGATAGTAATTGGTCATTTGAGCTTTGCCTGGAGGGCCCCTCCAGCAGGGCCAGGCTGTGGGGCTGCAGTTCAAAGAAGACAGATCCCACTAAACAAGAGTCAGCAAGCAGGAGCAAAGCCAAGGCTTTGGACAGGGATTTCCAGTTCATCTGCACAGCTCTGCCCCTTGGCTTGTGCAGGAGAACACAAATGTGGGAAACGTCCCTTCTCCCCTGGTTTTGTTCTCAGTCCCACCCAGGTTTCAGCCCCAGGAGATGAGCGAGGACATCCCTGTGCTCTTTCCTCTCTATACTTGCAGAGGTCGGTTCACGGAGGAGGATTTGGGGTGGGAGGAGCAGGTGTTGGACAGATGTGCAGCAGCAGCTTTCTCTGGGGGGGGGCTGGAGGAGGGACCTTGTTCTCTCTCTCTCCTGTGGGCTGTGTGAAGCCATTTAGTGATTGTGACTCTTAACAAAAACCTGCAAAGTCACAGCTTGGACACAGAAATGGATTGAACTGCGTCTGCAATTACTGACTGGCTGGAAAACCAGGATAAATGAAGGATGCTCGGGTGTACAAGGGCTAAAAGCAGGCCGTGGTGTCCACCCAGGGAACGTGCTAAATACTATGGGACTTCTTTGTGAGTGATAATGTATAATTTTTGCAACAACCAACCTACAGTAACAGGCTTTGAGAGGTATTTATCAATCGGAGCCAGAGCAGGGGGTTGCCATGGAGATGGGAAGTAGCTGGGTGATATTTTTCAGTTCTGCAAATATATTGTTGCAAAACACAAATGGGGAAGGAAAAGGAGCCACGTTGTCTTTAAAGAAGTACAAAATTTGGATTTAGGTTGTCACACAGAGGGAAAAATAGTTCCCTTGGACTGTGGGGGTTCAGATGAATCCCATTAATTGTAAACCTCAAGCTGAGCTCTGCAGAGCAGGACGGAAACCTGGAAGGGGACCTGGGCTCCTGCAGCCCCCAGTGAAGTTACTGACTCAGAAATAAAAACAGTAAAATTCCTGTGACCGAAGGCCTATGCAAATCCAAGGTCACCAGAACCACTTCTGTGGCTGCTTCTTATCATTTAAGGGAGATAAAAAAGAGCAATTAAGTTTAGGCTGGCAATTTGGCACATTAGCATTAATCTTCAATGAAATCAGAAGGTGTTTGTTTTTGTGTAAGCTCAGCTAACATTTCACTTTATTAGTAACAAGCAGAAGCCATAATTACTCTTCTATTTGACAGAATTTGAGGATGATTTTATTGACAGCTCCCATGTTATTTATGCACACGAGTCATTTACTTAAGTGAAACTTTAACATCAAGTATTTATTCAACTTCCCTAATTCCCATTCCTTCCTACCCAGCAAATGCCTTTGGGTGATCTCCATTAAAAGCTTGAGTATTAATCCAGAAATTGTATAACCTACTTAAAAAATCTGGGATCTTGTATGGAAAATATAAAAATAATTAATTCAAATATTTTCACCCCAGCATGGGCACAACCCCCTCCTGCAGCAGGGGCTGCTGCATCACTGCACACGTGGCAGCACAGCACACCCCAGGTTCCTCCCCGCCAAACGCCAACACTTTGGCACTGGAACTTCTACGGAAGACTTCAGGACTTTTTGTTTTAAGAAAAAAATCCATTTTTGGCTTGTTATTTAAATGTAATGGATGTAGCTACAAAACACTGTCATTTTCAAATATTAATTTTGTTAATAACTTTATAAATTTTGAAAGGATTTGAAAAGATTTTTGAGAAATTAAGCCAGAATAGCTCCTTTTTGGAAATGCACTGGAATGACCTGGAAAGTGTTTCCTGTGCCTGGGGAAGGAGCGATTGGATGTGTTGTTACTGGGACTGGTTTGGTTTCTGTGTTTGTCTGGGAACCTGCAGGGTTTAGCTGGCAAGTGAGGGAGCAGAGAGGAACAGCAGCAGCCAGGCAGGTCTAGAATTCCTCACTGGGAAAAGCTGCTGAAAATTCCCAGTGGGGGAGAAGGGAGTGAAAGCTGCTGGGATGAGCAGGGGCTCAGGGGGCTGGGCTGGGGCTGTGTCCTCACGGCTGCAGAGGCATGGGCATGGCTGGGCTTGGATCGTCTCATAATGACAGCTTTAGTCCAGATGTTTGGCCAGATGTGTTGGGTTTGCTGTTCCTGAGTGATGACTCCATCACCTCCAGCATCTGCAATGGCAGATCTGGGAAAACGGTGGTTTTCCTGGATGGACTGCAGCAATAACAACAGCATTTGCACGGGCAAGAAAGGGCCTGGCCCTGGCCTTGATTCATTATTCAGCTCCCTCAAGTACTGGTATCATGCTAAAGTAACCTGCACTTGCTGTTTATTCAGCAACACAAAGGACATTTTATGGTTTATCATACAAAAAGAATAAATTTGAAATCTATGAGGAAGGGCCCAGACTTAGGGCTAGGACAAAGTGATGGGTTGCACAGATTGCATTTGGCATTCAGGACTACTTCCAGCACTTAATGGCTTAGCTTTAATGTTTCTGATTTCTTTTTATTAAAAAGTATCCCACAAGACCACGGCATTTATTACAGGGCTGTGCTGGGGGCATACAAGGCATTTCTAAACTCATGGCAACACTCTATGTTAAATATTCATAACTGCAGCTACCATTTGCTGTTGATAAGGACATTGATTTTCTTTGGAAGCACCGGAATTATCTGTGGCCCTTATTGTCTGCTGTGATGGTTATGCATAAAGTTTGGGAAAATATTAAGCATCGTGCATGCTTTTGGGTTTATACCGCTCTGCAGCAGGGAAAAGAAAGCCCCAGACAGAATGAAGCAGTGTTTCTCAGGGCGGGGGTAGTTCAGAAGGTGCAGGCTGGGAGCAGAGCAGGCACAGGCAGCGAGGGCAGGGCAGCAGAGGCGTTCCTGCCGTGGTTCGGGGTTTGTGGGCAGCCCCAGCTCTGCTGAGCAGCCAGGACTGGGCTGTGCTCCACACAGCCCTCGCCACGCTCCCCCACTCCCTGCTCGCTCTCTTGTCAAATGTCTGCACTGGAATTTAAATTGAATTCGACTAAACTTAAAATTTGGGGTGAAATAAAGGTAATCAGCCACAGCTTGGAACACATCAGTAGCTTGAAATAGCGCCTGATCCATTGCCTTCACAATGCCCCTGCTCCGTGCCCTGCAGGGCCACCACGCCGGACTCTCACATCTCTCCTGTGGCTGCTGGAGCTTTCCTTTATCAGAAAAGAACACATTTCCCTTTTTTCAACCCACCTACGTCGACTGTGCCTGCAGAGCTGGGCCCTCCACGGCGCCGTGAGGGCAGGGCTGTGTGGGAGGGCACGAGCTGAGGGGTATTGTTTTATTGTTTTAGCATTTCTGCTGTTTCTCGAAGATTAGGGGGTGCTGTGAAGGGTTCTCCCTGCTGGGATATTTGCAGATGATCCCAGCCCCGTGCTGGTGCTGTGCTCTGAGGTCTCTCCTGAGGGAATGTTCTTCCCAGGCCGGGGGAGCGCAGATGCAGCTGCCGTTCCCTCCCTGGTAGGGAAGTTGAGCTGATTTCGAAAGGAAACGCTGCTTTTTCTCTCAGCAGCGAAGTGCAACATTTTATTTCCAAAGATTTCAGTGTTTCCAAAGCCAGAATGGGCCACTTCATCCCCCGTGGGCCCCAGCCCAGGAGTTTTCATGCCCTGGTTCTGTACCCCTGGCCTGGCCATGGGAAGGCCGCCGGTGCCTGGGGACCCCTCGTGGGGCACAGGCAGGTTTGTGACACAGCCACGTCCCTGCCAGCCACTGTCCCTGCTGGGAGCAGCCCAGCTGAGGGCCTGGTTGGCTGTCCCCAGCTAAGAACAAACGGGAGAAGTGCATGGAGTCTGCTGAGCACTGTTCCTCAGTGCCAGCTCAGCCAACGTGCTGCCCTTTGCACCTGGCTCCTTGTGAAAAGCAGCGAGGAATTAGGAAACGGCCAGGGAATGTGCACCAAATTATCCTCCTCATTTGACCCTGATTAGCCTCTAAAATGTGTTGGGGTTGGCAGCCTGGGGATGCCTCCTGATGGGATGACTCGAGTGAGGTGCCTGGCATTTCCTGCAGCTGCGAGAATCACCTCAGCTCAACCCCTGGAAAGGTTACAGTGCTCTCTCCAAAACATCTGCTCTGGCTTTAGAGGTATTAGACCGATAAACTCGGTAAGAAGGGTCAACACAAAAGCTAAAAATCCCTGCTAGGATGTGTCACGCTCTGGGTGTGCTCTCCGTGCAGAGGGACACTGCTCCTGGAAGAAGTGCACGGGGCATCTGAGGAGCTCTAATTTCATGGAGAAGCTCTTGCGGGTGCTGGTCTGTCAGAGCGAGAACTGGAAAGGGAATTGGAGCCACAGGGGAATGAGAGCAAACCACGAGCCACTCCCCTGTCTGAGCCTGCTGGGTTTGTTTTATGAGGACCTCGTTCTGCAGGAGGGCGATTCCTGCTCCAGCACTGGGTGGCTCCCACCACGATGGGGTGGCAGAATAACAACTGTTTGCTGCATATCCAGGGGAGCCCCGTGGGAGTCAGTCCTTATAAATAATCTGGGTACTGACAGCTCAGATCTTCTCCTTCCTGCTGTGGAGAAAGGTAGGGGATGACAGAGGGAACGTGGAGCCAGCCTAGGCTTTGGAGGTGAAGAAACAGGAGGAGGCACAGGGAGAACTTTGATATTTATGGGGCCAGTACACAGAATTTACACAAATATTCTCATACCTAAACCTGGCAATGCTTTAATGTGTGGAATCGCTGTTCTCCTGAGCACTGCCATGGAATGTTTGTGCTTTTGCCTGTGTTATTTCCAGTGTTATAATCTGTCAGTTCAGCCTATTTTTTAATGAATTTTACTTAAATGCCAACTAATTAATAATTTCAGGTGCACCATAGAGAAAAATTTAATAATTTTTATTCCCTGATATTGAGCTGGTTTTCTGGAACCACAATCTCTAATATATTTTGTAAATCTCCCATATCTAATCGGCTAGTTGGTAAATTAATACAGAATTACAACTCATTAGCGAATGATGCATTGATGTCTAATAATTCCCTGCTTTCTTATTTGGAAGAAAGTAGGTTATGCTGTTATTGAGTTAGTGCATTAAGTTTCAATGCTTTTTTATCATAGGCATTAAGTGCTTTTTAAAATATGTGTTAATTAAGAGATTACACCCCCGTCAGCACTAAAGCACTGGAGCCGCTGTAATTATGGCACCGATTCTGGTCTCTCCAACCATGGCAGCAGCCAGGAGTCCCTTGCTCTGGTTTCTGTGGGATGACTCAGCCCACACCAGGAAAAGAACTTAGAAAGACACGGGGCAGCATCATAAACCAGTGGGGCTGCAGAGCTGTGCTGAGGCTCCCTGCTCTGCTCCAAGGCACGTGATGAGGCCTTTCTCTGGGTGGGAGGATTTCCATCCTTGGAGAGGAGAGGGCAGAAGCAGAGAGATGTCAGGAGGCTGTAAAGTCTCAGCAGGGGTAGAACATAGGGACTCTCATCAACTGTTTCTCAAAAATATGAACTACTGAGATGAGCTTTGAAGTTCCTTCCAGACCAAAACCATTCTGTGAATAAAACTGGGGAGCTTGGTTTTGATCTACTGGAAAAGATTAAATTTTGAAAATGATCACATCAGCACATCAATATTAAATGCATACATCAAAGAACTAAAAGTCTATTCTTAAGTGTTCCAGTTTACCTCCTTTTGTTTCTTTAAGTTCAGTAGTATTTTCTAATCTCTGCTCAGCCTGATGGATGCGGCTCAGCGAGCAAAGCGACACCCATTTTTATTTCATGCCATATCAGTACAAAGATAAACAACAGAAAAACCTCCTGTCTGGTGCTACTTATCACCACAAGTTCAAAGCAAGCTCCATTTGTGTAGGATCAACTTATCCCATCAGGCAATTTATCTTTGACAGGAGAGAGGCTGATTATAAGAGGTAGAAATGCCCTTGAGGCAAGTAAATTTAATGAAGTTTGTAACAGACTGCAGGAATATCAACCAAATTATTAATATGACACAAGAAACAGTTAATTAAGACTGTCCATCCATCTTTCTCCTGCTCAGATGGTCTTTGTTACATGGAGTTTATGTCCGTCCCAGCAAACTTGCTTTCAGCAGATCCCAAAGCCTTTGCAGCCACCTGAGCACGAGCCTCGTGGTGCTCCTCTGAGCTGGGACACTGCTGTCCCTCCGGGGCACTCACAGGGCACTGGGACATCTCCTGGCATGAGGGAACCTGTGGCACAGGGCCCTAGCTCTGTCCCCAGCTCTTGCCATGCACAGCAGAGCCAGAGGACACCCCAGACCAAGCAGGGGTACAAAATCTGATTCTTTGAGCTCCATAGCAGGGGTGAGTCCCTGCCTCCTGTAGCTCTTTACAGACCTGTTGTCCGTGAATCCGCCTAATTCCATTTCCATCCTCTGGCTCACAGCCTCCCCTGGCAGCACTTCACAGTTCACTGTCTGCTCTAAAAGCTGAACTAAAATCAGACAATTCAAGAACCCTCCTTTTATTGCATCCACACATCGTCCCTGGCAGCTTCCACGAGTTCTGAGGGATTTGGTGAACAACGATTCTGCTTCGATCTTCTCTCCTGCCTTTATGACATCGCAAGTATCCCTCATGTGCCTCGTGAGCCCTGAGAGTGGGGGTCCCGTTCACAGGAATGTCATTAAGGAAAAAGCGCAGTTATGTATTTCCATCCCTGGCAGTGTCCAAGGCCAGGTTGGACGGGGCCTGGAGCAGCCTGGGACAGTGGAAGGTGTCCCTGCCCAGGGCCGGGGGTGGGACTGGATGAACTTCAAGGTCCCTTCCCACCCAGACCATCCTGGGACTCTGGGATATTTATGGCTGCAGTTTGCACTGATGGGCAGGGTGGGGATGCCCGGATGGCTGCACTGGCTGAAGGATGGTGCTGAGAAGGCCAGTTACTATTGTGCCCCTGAGCATTTATGCCATAAATGCATCAAAACATGTGTTAGTTTTAATTATCCCCACAGTCTCACATAATCACTTCCCTGGTCAATTAATTTAATTACTTTTTGGATAATTATTTTCCTGATAGTTGTTGTGCTGCAGAACTATGAGATGGGAGAGACTTGGCTTTGAGAGACATGCAGAACATATCAGCAAAACACACATTTATAACAGATGCCTGAATTAATGACATCCCTTTGGAGTGGAGACGGAACAATTCCTCCTCTGGATGTCAGAAGAAAAAAGCACTTTGTGGCAACAGTAAAATTGTTCAAAACATGTCAAAAAAACCTTTTATTTTTCCTCCGTACAGCCTGCTTTGAGCCGGAGCCTGGTGTAAAACTCAGGGAAACATTTAACTGGGCTGTGGTGGGATTTAAGAAGTCTTGAGAGCTTTCTGAGTGCGAGGCCTCGGTAGCAGCGTCCTTCAGTCAGGGCAAAGACAGCAGCTGTCTGCAAATACTGAGTGGGAAATGAACTCACACCCGTGTCAGTCTCACTCCCTCACTGGGAAACAAGATGGGAAATCTGGAATTCACCAGCGTAATTATAAACCCAAATATTTGCCAGCTTGGAAGGATTTCCGGGATGAGGATGATGGAGTGATCATTAAACAGCCAGGACTGAGGGAGAGGCTTTGGGAAGGGATCTGTGAAAGTGATTGTGGTGTGGAATGAAAGAAGTGACAAGTCTGCAGCCCCATCCCTGTCCAAATCACCACGTGAAACAGAGCAGGGGATGATGGAAAAGAGTGAATGATGTCAAACCCCTTCCCTTCAAATCTCCCTGCTGCAGCTGTGCTCTGCTCACTAAACTGTGTCTTGTGCCTGTCTCCAGACAGGGAAACTCTGAGTGCTACATTACCCTGCACAAAAACGGGGAAAATCCACCCAAACAGAGAGCTTTGTAGAAATGCAAATATGTGTCAAAAATAAGTTTGCCAGTTATTTGGAGAAGATGCCAGGAAACGTGGCTGTTTCAATTCCAAACCTGTCTCCCAGCTCTGAGTGTTAACAGAATAAGGAGCTGATGCCTAGTGAGAGTCTAAATATTGACTGAAAGCAGACGAGGGTGTTTCTGGAGGTTTCCTGAGTGTGCCAGAGCCTGCCTGGCTCTCCTGGTTGCTGACACGCTCGGTGGCCTGCGCTCCCGAGCTGCTGCTGCTCCCTGAACAGCTCAGCTCCGATTCCCCCGGCGTTCAGGGGGATTCCTGCCCCAGTGCTCATCAATAACTCACTGATGGCTGGATCTGTTTGAGGGCAGCTGGCTCTGTGGGATCTGAGCCTGACATCCCTGCCAGGATTTCGGGGAGAATGGAGCCTCTGTGGGGTCAGCAATGTCCTGCTCCATCCAGACCTGCTCGGGTTTTCAGGCTTCTGCCCCCATGGGAGCTCCATCTCCTGCTGAACAGCAGACTCTGCTCCTGCAGGGATTTGAAACACCAGGGGACAGAATCTGTTTTTGAGGGATTGCTAATTAGACCAGAAATGGCAATAGCAGGGGAAAAAACTAGAATATAGCTAATGATTTTTAGATTTCTGGCTTAATTTTGCAGAAACAAGAGACTCATAAGGCTTTGGAGAAGTAGAAAAACTATCAGAGGCTTGAGGGATTGCTTTCATTTATCTCAGTCATTACAGGATTTTGTTTTGTTCATTTTTGCTAACACATCTGTGATGAACTACTTGCCTTATTGTTATTTATTCTTCACATGTCTAAAGTGTTTGCATGTTCCACTCAAATCTATCTTAACTTGGCGTGGGAAAGCCAAGAGCTGCAGTCTCTGGGGTGGCAGTATTGGATCAGCAGCCACGGATGGGAGGTTCTCCACTTGAGCACATCATTACAGCCTTTGAGTGCTTTAAAACCCTTACCTGGAACAGCTGCCTACCCACAGAATTCCGAAAGGATTGCTAATACGAAGAGCACATAAACTCATGTGAGTGTATTGTCTCTCTGGGGTGGATGTGTATTATGGGATGCAAACTAAGATACCTTCGTGCAGCTGGGTGCAGAGTTTTAACTGTAACTTTATAGTGGTTTAAAGCCTTTGGTCAAGTAGCTGAGCTTGATAATTGAGGTGATTTACTTGGGCGCACAGCTCTTCAGTGGGCTCTTTGATATAAACAAGGCAGTAAACTGAGTGCGTGGGGACATGTCTATTAAAAGGCAAAGCAGGAATGAGCCAAAGCCCAGGTGCATTGTCAGGATTCATCTCCTGGCTGGGCAGAACGGGCCCCGTGGCAGCGCTCACGAGGACGGGCGGTGCCACGAGGCGACGTGGGCTGGCTGTAAGCAAACAGGGAGCCACACACGGGCAAAGCACACAACAGTCACGGGCTGGGCAACCAGACAGCACGGCTTCCACAAAGATCTGCTTTTCTCGGGATAAAGCAGACACACTGAGCTTTACCCTTCCTGTTGAACATGAGGGGATTTTTGATTTTAACTCCCCAAGCATCTGGACTGATGGTGCAGCCCTGGAATGACTGCAATGGATCCCCTGTTGTTATCAGTTTTGTTCAACAGATGTTAGTAAGAGACAAGAAAGAAAAATGAGAAGGCATATTGGACAAGAAAAGCTACTTAATGTGAGTACTCTCTCCAGTGGAAAGCTTATTATGGAAATATCAGTTAGAAGAATTAGAGAAGCACCTTAGGGCACTTGTGCCAGTGCCACAGCCAGCAGGCAGCCCTTACTGAGATCCTGTTGAATAGGTGGGGATTAAAACTGATATTGATATTCCAGAGGGCTGAGGGTGGACCAGGGCAGATCTCCCTGTTCTGGGGGTGGATCAGGGCAGGGCCTGGAAAATCCTTTAAATCAGCCATTTGTTGTCTGGTCTCAGCACCTCCCACGTTCCCTGTTTGCCTGGGGAGGGAGGGAGGCCCCAGGTCTGTGTGAAACTGCTGGAAGTGGCAGCAGCATCACTTCCTTAGAAACACACACAGACAATGCTGTGCACTCCCAAAGCCATTCCAGAGGCACCTTCCCCTAAGCCATAATTACCCTCATCACAATGTGAAAGTGCTCACATGAAAATACAATAACCCAAACATGGTCTAAACCAGCGCACAGAATAAGAACCCTCCCCCAGCAATTAGGAACATTTACCAGCCTTTGCCCACTTCAAAACAATTGATAAAGGATTTTTGTTTTGCAGTGTGAGCCTACCAAAGAGCTTGGGCTAATTAGTGTAAGGAGGGTGTGTGGAGTGTCTGAGGTTTAGGAACGCACTCTGTAGGTTTTTCTGTTGTGAAGTTTACACAAGAGAGATCAGTTCTTCGGGACAAGGCAGGAAGAACGAAGTGCGGCTCGGCTGCGTGGGCAGGGGAGCTGGCTCTGGGGCGAGGGGTGTCCCTTTGGTGTGTGCCCAGAGCCTGGCTCCCAGCAGTGCTCAGGGCAGTTCTCAGGCAGGAGTAGAAACAAAACAGGGGCATGAACCAAATACCCAGGGCAGTGGTGGAGTCCCCATCCCTGGAAGTGTTCAAAAAAGGTGTGGATGTGGCACTTGAGCACACGGATTAGTGGTGAACACGGTGCTGGTGCTGGGCTGACAGTTGGACTTGATGATATTAAAGGTCATTTCCAACCTTAGCAATTCCATGATTCTAAATGAAAGCTTTTTCCTGTTTGCAGATGATGATTAACGAGGCCTATCAGGCATCCCACTTTAAAATCCTTTCTATCAAATAAAGCCCCTTCTGTCACCTCATTCCTTATTTTATTTCAATCCATTTTCCCTCATATTTCTTTTACGTGAGCTGTCAAAAGCAGTCTTTGCTGCTTTGTATCTGTGTGTCACATTTGCTGACAGCCCCAAAGAGAAGATTCTCGGACTAAAACCTCAGGAAATGTTAGGGGGAGGTGCCTGTGTCACCTGGGTGACACCGTGGGTGACACTGTTGATGGGGCTCTGGGCAGCTGGGACGAGTGGCCAGCACGTTGCTCTGTCACGGGGAGCAGCTGCTGTCCTCTGCTCCCCTCAGCACTGGTTTCATTTCCAGGATTGCATTTCCAGGGCAGTCAAGTTTTCCTGCTGGGAAGGAGTTCCCATAGCAGGGCTGTCTTAGTGGAAAAGGTACCAACACTCATCAGCTGTCATGGACTAATTTCATTATGGAAGAACCAAGGCTGCTCCTGAGGTGTTATACAAAATAAATGTTATTTTCAAAATATGAGGATTTTCCAAGCCAGAAGGCTCCCAGGCCAGCTCAGCCCATTCCTGTGCTCTGCCCATGCCCCTCTTCTCTCCATCCCGGCTCCCTCTGTCACAGAGCTCCTTCTTTGTTCCTACTGGCACATCCCAGAGATGGCAAATCCACTGATTCGCCTCCAGCCCGCTCTGCTGGGAGCTCTGGGCAGCGTGGAGGGAGGCAGCTCCCGCTGGTGTTGTTTGAACACAGAGCTCGTGTGTTTGCAGGGATCCTCTGCTGCTCTGGCTCGGCTCCGGGAGGGATGAATGGCACAAAGGCCCATTCAGGAAGAAGTTCCTGCCAACATGAAAGCACCAAGTTGTGTTTCCTTTGCCCAGACAGGCAGTACTCTGCAGTCCTTTGCATCTTTCATGAAAAGCTCATAAAGCCCCAAAGCTGTGTCTTGTTCTGCAGCAAAAAGTATCATGGATTTTTTTTTTAATGCATTTTTACTAATGTTTGTTACTCAGTGGGCTCAGGCTTTTTGATTTTCATGCCATGGAGCTGTGTTATGCAGATGTACAACTTCCAGCTAGAGAGAGCTCAGAATGCAGGAAAACGAGTCTGTCCTCAAACCAACTCTGCTGTCTCTCTTCCCTCCCATAAACAGTTTTACTTTGCTTTACAGAAATGTTTTGAGGCTACTAATGGGAAAGGTTATGAACTGTGAATAAATAAATGTATGTATATTGGAGCACACTGGGGACCACACTGCTCTCTACAAGTCCCAGAAAGGAGTTGTGGAGAGGTGGGAGTCGATCTTTTCTCCCAGGGAACAAGATTTAGATTGGATATTAGGGAAAATTTCTTCACCAAAATTGTTGTCCAGCCCTGGCAGAGCTGCCCAGGGCAGTGGCGGAGTCACCACTCCTGCAGGGGTTTAGAAGACGTGTGGAAGTGGCACTTGGGAACGTTTCCCCTTGGCAGTGCTGGGGGAATAGTTGGACTGGATGGTCTTGGAGGGCTTTTCCAGCCTGGGTGATTCTGGGGTTGTGGGAGTGTGTCCATAAACACTCATCCATTAAAAGTCAATAATTGCAGGTAAAACCAAATACTGAGAAAATTAAGAAAATGCTCGAGGACTTGTACCAAAAATCTGAACCTTGGAAAGTGTTCAGCCTCAGTGAACTTTGTTTTAACCAGTGGATCTTTTGGAAAAATATTAAAGGATGTAGTCAAACTAGATAAAGCAGCAAATGTGGACAGTATGGATTGTCCAAAGGTGCTGGAGTGAAGGAATTACTCTGCGGTTGCAGCAGTTCAGGGCTGACTTTTGCACTGGAATGGAAAGGCCAGAGCTGTGTTTCCTATCCCTGGAAAAGCTGCGGGGACGGAGGGGGTGGCTGGTTCTGCCCCGGGGCTGGTGCTGAGGAGCCTGTGCCACGCTCAGCTCCTGGCTGCAGTCACTGCTGTCCTGCTGGCAAATCCCGTTGGTTTCCGAGTTATTCCAGGTTTCTCCCAGCAGGAACAAAGGCAGCTGCTGCTGCAGACACGGCAGATTGTTGGGGTGTCCTGTGCAGGGCCCAGAGTTGGACTCACTGATCCTTGTGGGTCCCTTCCAGCTCAGGGTATTCTGTGATTCTAAGAGTCAGGATTTCTCCTCCTCGTTCAGTAGCTGATCATTAATTACTACAGTGAGAAAAGAGCACTGGCTGTAATTTCTGTAGCTGCTGCAAGCACTCGGTTCCAGATGGAGGTGGAGGTTTGGCTCCTCCTCGGCAGCCCTCCATCAGCTCACACGTGGAGGGACAGACAGGCTGGTTTATGTTCGCAGTGCTCGAGTGCTCGGAGATTAGCAGCAAGCAAACACCAAGGAGTAACAAGCATGATCTAATTGAAATTTCCTCTTGGATTTGAATGACTACTCAGAGACACTTCTCTCTAAGCCCTAATTGTCTAATTTTAACTATTCTTTGTTTTGCGGGTGGAAGCTGTTTAGGTGTAGTAGGCAGATACCTGACCTTCAAAACAGCCGAGAATGGAGAAATTAAACAGATTAATGCGCCTGCTATTTAAGCCTTTGTGGTGGGTGGGATTTTTGGCTGCCAGAGCCCTTTTCTGTGAATACGAGACATCAGGGCCGTGGATATTTCAACACACATTTTATCAGCAGTGCAAACAGAGACTTAACACGAGGCATTTTGCATACAGAACTTAATGTATTCACTTCAGCAGGTTATTTTTAGCTCCCAAGTGCAGTCATGTGGACGCTGATCCGCTTGTGTTGCCCCAGTAGATTGCGAACATATGTTGGAGTAAATGTGGCAGGGGAAGCATGACTGAGATAGGCAGAAATCCTTTTAAGATCAATTATTGACATGCTCCTCACAAAACCTGCTCCCTGAGTTCACGGGAGAGGGAAGGAGGAAGGGTGGTGGGGTTTGCATCCTGCCAGGCATGGCCAGAGGGTTGTTTGGTTCCACGGGCACTGTAGGATGGGGTTAACATTCCTACAGTTAAATGAAATGGGAAGAAAAACAAGCAAAAAAGAAAAAAACCTGACATAGTAAAGCCAAGGAGAGGAAGATACAAATCCACTCAAATCCACGGCAACAAACTCATTCAAAGTACTTGTACTGAACACAAAGAAATGATCCAGATTAGGCTGTTGTTGTAATGATCATAAAACAGGGTGAATGAGGTCAGCTTTCATTTTAATGTAAATTGGTTTCAACTCTGTAATAAATCTGATCTCAAAAACCAGTCATAAATACATACACTTGTACAGTACCTTTGGCAATATAAAACAAATAACTTTAATCTCTCTGTGTGTTTGAAGGCAGAGCAGCTGGGAGAGAAAAACCCTTGCACCGAAGGGAACGCTTTGTTCCTACTAACATTTCCTTTTCTAATTCTCTGGCTAGATAAGAAATTACTTAAAAATGCCTCGTATCAACTCAACCATGTTAAAAAATGGTTTGGACATGCAAGGAAAACAAGAATTCTCATAAATAGTTTTTCTCTCATGAGCAGTTCTGGTTTTTTATCCTTGACAAAACAGGAAAAGTTGGTACATGAGGAGTCCTGCTCTCCTGAGCAAGGACCAGCATTTCACAGGGGCAGGTTTAACAAGGTTTAATTACCCAGTTTCCTATTCATGCTTTGATGAACTCTATTTATTGAAACTGTGTGCAGCTCCCCAGCACTCCAGCCTGGTATCTGCCTCTTCAAAGAGGAGTCAGGATCTGCTCCTCAGCCGAGCAAGAGCATCCAGACAAGAGCAAATCAAATGCTCCTGGTTGTGTTCTCTGGAGCAAAGCAGATTCCAGGCTGGCTGCATGGAAATGGAGAGGCCAGCCCTGAGGGAATCCAGAGAAACCAGAAAAGAGAGTTGTATTCAAGAAGGAAGTTCAAACAGAAAAAAAGTTCATCTATAATTCTGTTATAAAGTAGGAAAAATAAGGATAAGCCAGGATTTTATCTCATTCCTGTTTTTTTTCTTGGACTCTCACTGTCTCACAGGAGTCTCTGTGTGCTCTATAAACACTGTATAACTCTTCAGATTTTCTTTCCTTCCCTTAAAAAAAAAAAGAAAAGAAAAGGCAAAAAACCAAACAAAAACCCCCAACAACAAACACAGCCTGAATGGAGAAGCAGAGGCACATTGAGCTGAGGCTCAGCACAGCTCTGTGCTCCCCATTCACCGAGGGAACCTGACGGGCAGTGCCGAACCACGCCCGGGGTGCAGGAGCAATCCCCGCTGGGACAGCCCCTCCTCAGAGCCTCAGCTCCAGGGAACCCTGGAAATGTTTCATCCGGTGAGCCCTCGTCTCTCTCCAGGCTGTGCCTTTCGGGCCAGTAGGACTTTGCTGGCAGGAACAGTCCTGGAGCCTTCGGGGCCTCACCTGGGAGTGCTCTGAACCTGCTTTCTGCAAACGATGTTCCAGGTCAGTGGCCAAGAGGGGCTAAGTGCAGATCAGGGCAGGAAATGGGTATTTTTTTATTTTATTACCCAGCATCCACACCTGACAGCTTTAACACCTGAGCCACAGAGCAGTCGCCCAGGCACACGAACTCCAAGCTTCCATGATTTTACTGCTGAGCAGGAGTATGGATTTTTACTCCATATTCTCCAGGAAAGAGTATTGATTTGGCACAAGAGACATCAATAGATCCAAGTAACTGAATAAAGATTCTGAAGGCAGTCTCAAAAAATAATAATAATAATAATAATAAAAAGTGCAGCTGATAGGTGAAATGAGCCATTTATTATTCTGAAAGCCACATTGGTCACACCATTTGAATTCTTTGCTGAGTGCTGACTTTTCCAATTGCCTTCCATACAGTTTTCTTTTCCTCTCTCCTTGTGAAATAAAGCAGACAAGGGAAGGAAGGGTAAAGGCTGTCTTTGTTATCTGCCTGTGTTTCTGGAGACTTCTCAATGCGTTTCTTTTTTAATCTGTAGGTATTTGGGTTCAGAAATGCCAGTGGTATGTTCTGGAAAATGCATAGTTTCTTTGAAACAGAAAGAACATTTTCCTTTTCATACACTATCATTTCTGGTTTTCATCAAAATTTCATTCTTTGAAGCTTTCTGTTCATCTCCACAGCTTGCAGACAGCTCTGGCAACTGCAGCTCTGCTCTGCTCCCCAGTTCTCAGCCTTGTACGAAACAAGTGTGTAGGAAGAAGTTAGGAAAACGTCTGTATAAGTTCGCACTATTGTGCACCTGAATTTCTGTGAATAACAGCCCATTACCAGCACTTTGCATCCCCTCACACTTGTTCATCCAGCCTACGGCAGCTCTCTGCCAATTTGTGTGGTTGGGCTGTAAACCAGGCGTGTGAAATCCAGCTCCAAAGAAATCAATCATTATTCAGGATAATCTGCTGTAATCTGTTAAATGCAGCGGCTTTGGGCCAATTCTCCTCTGCAGTTCCAGTCTAATGTGTCCTTATTCCCCGAGCTCTGGGCTCGGGCAGCGCTGAGCAGCCGCTCGGACCATTAAATCCATTTCCCCTCGGATTTCTGCCGCCGTTTCATTCAGCACTTTCTGCATTTCCGCCTCGACTTTGAGCTCTCGCATTTTCTGCGCTTTCACAAAGCGGCCTTCGGAAAGGAGGCAGAATAAAGTGGGGATAACATCTGGTAAAATAAACTGAGGGATGCTGGACCCCCCTGCTTTCCCCGTGTCCCCCAGGGCCAGACCAAACTGAGAAATGCTGTCCTGTGCTCACACAGGTGGCCAGGCAGGGGCTCCAGCACGGAATGAGGTGCTCTGTTAGCAGTACCTTTATTTCTTTACTCGGAAGATGGAAGTTCTGAGGGACATGCTCCTGGCCAGCCCGGGGGCTCACGGCTCAGCTGGGCTGTCACCGAGGTGTTTCTGTGCCATCTGATCCTCCTCTTTTGCAGCAGGGATTGTCATTCTGTTCTTGCCCTGGGGACACTCGTACAGCTGCCAGGTGACACCTTACCTGGCTGCAGACACCAGCCACGGCCCAGCTGCTCAGCTCCACCAGGTACATCTTTATCCCTTTAATTTTTTTTCACCATCTGCGGGCAAATTTACCAGTACACAGGACTGGTGAGCACTGGTGGAAATAAAAAGTGTTGCTCTATTTCAAGCACGGTATAATCAGGGAGGAAGAGTGTCTAAATAAAACATCTTGCATAAAATCTGGCAGGATGAGGCTTTCCATCTGCATCTGCCTGGGGCTCGCAGAGGACAGGGGGCTTCAGGCAGGGGAGCTGTGCAGGCTGAGAGGAGAGGACACAGTTCCCAATCTCATTCTGGTGCTGCAAGGCCAGACAAGCCAAGGATGTCATGGTTTGGTGCTTCAAAACCTGTCTAACTGGCAAGGGAAGGAGAGTGATTCCCTCCCAGCCCAGGCCACTCCATGATTCCCTGTTCCCACAGCACGTGTCCCCACGGCTGGGGCTGGGCTCACCCTGGGGTCAGGTTGCCTTGGTTCCCCAGGCAGCTGCACTGTGGGAGCCTTGGCAAAGCCCTCAAGGAGATCCTGGCTGGAGGCAAATTCTGATGTAAAAGTACATTTTATGCCATTTCATTTTTAAGGACCTGTAATGGCCTTTTCCTCCAGGTAGTGGCTGTCCCTGAGCCTGTGCTGGCTGCTGGCCCTGGTGGCACCGTGCCGGGCTCTCGTGGCTCTGACGTGGCAGGACCAGGCAGGGGTTGGTAAAATCTCTGCTCTATGGGTACAATTTTTCCATCCCTCTCCAGTGCTACCAAAGACTTTTGAAATCCGAACATCTTCATTAACGCCTGCTCTACCCTTTCATAAACGTACTAAATATAAAGGGGAGAAACAAAGAGAATATAGGCTGAAAAAAAAAAAAGCTGTAATTAAGCAATGTCAGATGCCTGCAGTGTAAGTGGGAAATCTGAATAAAGACAATGGCATGTGTGAGTTAAGTGTGTGAGTCAGCCTGGAGTCAGCATGGATGGTAAGAGCTGCCTCTGGACTGTCTCCAAGACCTAAAGCTGTACAAAAATAGGCTCCTATTGGTGTTACAGTAGCGAGGGACGTCCTACACAGGCAATTTGGCCTCAGAAAGAGTTACACACTCATTGACTCTGAGGATGAGAGAGGTTTCTCTGTCCTTGTGATATACACGGACTTCAAGGCTTTGAGTTTTGACTTTGAGTTCAATGTTCAGGAGCACTCAGATCTGAATTTCAAGAAGGATATGCTTTTGTATCATAAAAAGTTGCAGCTGGAGAACCAAAACGAACAGGTTTGAACAGAAAGTTTGATGTTCGTTGAGGGTTTTTTCACATTTCTAAGTCCATGAGAGAGCAGCATTCAGTGCCTGTGTTTCCTGGAGTTTGGGGCAAAAAATGAAGTGACCATATGTCTGTCATCACATCTGCTTGACACATCCCTGATGTGCTCTGCTTTTCTTTTCAATGGCAAGAGTTTTTTTCTTGAAGAAGAAAACACGTTTCTCAGTGTTGCTGATTTGACCCGCTGTGACTTGTTGGGTTTGCTCTCAAGCGAGTGATGCCTTGGGGAGAAAGCAGGAGGAGCTGTGGGGTGTCAGCCCCTGGTGCACGAGGCAGCAGGACCTGCATGTTCAGAATGAACAGGTCAAGCCTTGCCCTGGGAACGTTGCCTGGAGAGATCCCCACACGAGTCTCAGGCCCTGTTAAATGTCCGCTAAAGCCCAGTAGCAGCTGGTCAGCACCAGCTACCCAGAGGATTTTCCAGTGACAGAGATTAAATCAGCAGGTTTCTGTGGAGCAAAATAGCATTCAGAAGAAATACTGCAGAGTGTTAAATAAAGAATGGTCACCATCTTGGAAAATGCAATGGGGGAGAGTTCTGTGGGTGCTTCTGCAGCTCTGAAGGAGTCATCCCTGTGCCTGACCCCGGCTGGGCTCCCGCAGGGGCAGCAGCCCCCACCATGGGCAAACAGTGCCGTGCCCGAGGTTCGTGGGAGCTGCATGGACACAGTCCTTGCTCCGGGAGAATCAGCCTTTCCCGTGGCAGAGGGAACAGATGGCAGTGATGATCTCTAATGGGCTGTCACAGAAATCACAGCGATGAAGCAGCTGCACCGGAGCGGCTGAAAGCAGAATCTTCTCCCGGTGCTATGCAGCGAGGAAAATTGGCATTGTTTAGTTTGGAGAATGATTCCTTCTGCTTCTCTAGAAGCCTCCAGCTAGCTGATTTCCTGTCTCACCAGCTGATAAGGAGCTGACATGTTTCAAAATCTCCGACATCTTGACAGCTGGAGTGTTGTGGTTCTTGGGCTTTTTCAATGATTAGTGTCTCAAAGAGGCCAAGGAACCACTTGCAGGGATCACTTTGTCTTCAGATTACAGAAACATTTGTGTGGTGGATGCTCTGGTGGAGAGAAGTCTGCAGGGGAGAACAAGCAGAAGAAGCAAGCAAGTGGTAATTTAATCAAGGAATCCTTACTGGAAGAGTAAACAAAGAAAACACCTGACTCAAGGGACACCGGGGAGGAACGGCAGCAGCTGCAGTCGGAGGTGGGATGCTGAGATCCACATGGGAAAGTCCTTAGAGGCAGGTGGTGGGAGGTTGGTGGTGACTCCAGGGTATCTGGGCAGTCAAATACCAAGGGGGAAGTCTCTTCACTCAAGAGCAATCCAAAAAAAAATCAAACAGGACCCTTTGATGTCGTAAAAGGACTGTTGTCATTCCAATCTTCCTCTTGGGCATTGCAAGGCACAGGAAGGAGAAACCAGGAGAAACCTCAGGGAACCACAGGCGATTTCTGTGACTCAGGTGCTCCCTGGTAACAGGTGGTTGACCCTTTCTTTGCTCGGGTGGCCAAAGAAAGTGATTAAGAAGCCATAAAGCCCAAAAGTCCTCCTCCAGTGTTTGCTCCTTGCCAGCGTCTGCTGGGGTAGAAAGAGCTGAACCCGCTGCTCTGAGGAGAACATCAAAATTAACCCCTTTCTCTCAGCCTCACAGGGACATTTCCGATATCAAAGCAAATCACAGAACAAGAGGTTTGTAAATAAACCAGCAGACAAAATCCCCATAAATCACAGCCTGTCACGGCACAGAGCTGAGGAGAGAACTGCAAATAGAGCCCGACTGGGGAGAGCAGCAACAGGCAAAGACAATGGGTGAGGGTTTGCAGCAGACAGTGAATTATCTTTGCCATCTGCTTTTTGCTAACACCCATTTATAGAAGAAACTAACATTTGGAAACACTGAGTGCTGATTGTTGTGCCTGTGGAATAATTTTCCACTGGATACAATTAATCATTAAGCCAACAGAAGACTTGTCCCAGCATTGCTCCAGCTGCAAGCAGAACACCTGCTGAAATGTCCAAGTTCAGCAAGCAGGAGCTTTCATTCAAAAACTCAGGCTCCTTCCTAAAGTTTAATCCCACATTCCAGGGTCCCCCTAAAAAGTGGAGAGGCAAGCTGGGATGACGATGTGAGCTCTGCCAGGACTGGAGGACAACTGGCAATTTTTAGGAAAATGCCTTCATTTCTGCTGATGTGTTTGGCTGATGTCCCTTGTCCCAAAATTCAGGCTTGGTTGGGGGGAAGGAGGCAGGCAGGGGATGCAGAAGTCTCCACATACACGAAGCAAAAACCCTGGTTTGAGCACATGGACTAAGCCAGGCAGGCTGGAGAGCAGCTAGTGGTAATCACAATCAATTACGGCTGATTAAAAGCCTCCAGAAGCCAATATATTGCAAAGAAAAACAAATGGCAAGTCTACAAAAAAGTTAATCAATAACTAGCCAAGCAGCAAACAATTAAAAGGAGGGAAATATCCTTATTCTCCATGGATTGTGTAATATTCCTTCTTCAGCCTCTTGGAATGTGTTGTTCCCAGGCAAAAGGCTCCAGTGGGTGGGGAGGAGGAGGAGGGCAGGGTTCCATCCTCAGGGAGCATCCTGCCCACCCTGGGCCACAGGACACGAGGAACTCCTGGGGATTTGCAGTTGCTTTTCTCTCTCCGAGCAATTAAAACACTGGAAACACTCTCTTCCAAACCAGTCCCCAGTATCCTGACAGAAATTTCTGGTTTTGGAGACTTTTGTCCTGAATTGGACCGCTGTTATTGAGGCTGTGGATTGCCCTGGATCACTCTGCCCAGCCTGCACCTCGGGTGGAAGGGATGCTGCGTTCTGAGGTTGCACAAAACGCCCACAGAGAGGTTTCTACCCAAAAAGCCTGGGCTGCCTTGCTAAATTAATGTGATAGAAGAGTTTACTCTCTGGCGTGAAGTGACAAAGAGAATCTCCTGTGAAGAAAACTGAAAGTGAACAAGACATTACAAAACCATTAAAAATTTGCCTTTTTTTTTTTTTTTTTTTGGTTAGCAACAGCTTCTGTCGCGATGAATAATTTGGAAGTGAAAGTCTTATTTTGAGACAGAGCAGGAGCCCTTGATCTGAAACTAATTTGTTGCCAAAAAGAGTTAAGGGATTTTAAGTTGGGCTTTATCTCGAGCAGAACAACGCAATGTAAATACAAACACCCGCTCAGCTCCTCCACTGCCACAACAACTTCATGCTGCTTTAAATCTTCTTCGAAATGGTGTGACGCCAATGAGGCAGGTCCAGCAGATCCTGATTCCTCTTTAGCTGTGGTGAATATTCTCAGAGGTGACTCGGGGCAGTTTTGGAACAATGTGAAATGAGTCTCAGCAGAGGGTGGGGTCGTGGGGGATGGAGCAGAGGGAATGAGGAAGAGCAGATCTTGCAGGGACAGAGCAGAGGGCAGGAACACCAAACCCTGCCCCTCAGTGAGTGCCTTTTGGGGTATTTTGTCTGCATAGACTCCTACTGGGCACTGCCCAGGGTGCTGCTCCCTGGGCTCTGTTCCCTGGGTACCTGTGCCTGGGGAGGGCTGACCCTGCCGGAGGTCACTGACCATTTGGACAACGCTCTCAGGCACAGAGTGGGATTTTGGGGTGTTCTGTACAGGGCCAGGAGCTGGATTTGGATGATCCTTGTGGGTGCCTTCCCACTCAGGCTATTCTGTGATTCTATGAAATGAGCAAAGGAGTTCATAGTGGTTGGTCAGATTATTTACTGCCAATAATTTGCACAAATAATTTAAATATTTTTGGTCAATACATTATTTGTGGTTGTTTTCCTGTCATTAATTGTTCAGCCATTGAGGCACTGGTATAATGCTCAATTAGTGATTAATTCACTGATTGCCACCTTTCACCCTCTGTGGGACGTGAGCGACTGCAGCCCTTGTTCCCTTCTGGAATGGATATTTCTGGCCCAGTGCATCACCCACATCTTTATTCACAGGCAGCAAAGCTCCTTTTTGGCTGTGATTTCTGTGGAAGAAAAACTGATTGCAGAGAAGGGGTTGGGGGAAAACTTGAACTGTGTCTTTTCCGTGCCCTGGATGCAGCCAGCAGTCACACCTCCCTGTCCTGATCCCAGCCATCCCTCTTAGGATGGTACAGCAGCATCATTTCAACAGAACTGTAGTGGCAGGACACAGGGAATGGCTTCACACTGACAAAGGGCAGGGATAGATGGGATATGGGAAAGGAATCCTTCCCTGGGAGGGTGGGCAGGCCCTGGCACGGGTGCTCAGAAAAGCTGTAGCTGCCCCTGGATCCCTGGCAGTGTCCAAGGCCAGGCTGGACAGGACTTGGAGCAGCCTGGGACAGTGGAAGGTGTCCCTGCCATGGCAGGGGTGGCACTGGAGGGGCTTTGAGGTCCCTTCCAACCCAAACCATTCTGGGATTCTGGGATCAAAGTAGGCCAAGCCATTTAAGTGCTGCCTTCCGGAGATGCTGACAGATGTGGGGTGTCCTCCCCAGCCTTGGGCAGGTGTCTGTGATAGCATCAGAGCTGGTTCTTCCCCTGCAGCAAATCCCCCTGGAAGGTGGCAGAGGTGATGGATGGGATGGATAGCGCTGCACTCCACACACCTCTCCAGCGTCGGTTCCATGTCAGGGTTGTTTTGTGTTTCCTGCTGAAATCGCCTCCTCCTCGCCTGGAGAGTGATCTCTGGTGCTGTCGGAGGAGCTCAGCCATCACTGGGAAGTTGCTCTGCCACACAAATCATTTCTGGCCTGACGGCCACGGGGCGGCTGTCAAACCCCAGCATGTGCTGAGTAAACAGGATCACGGAATAAAGACTTAATTATAAAGCTAATGGTGTAAAACTATTATGATTTGTGGAAAATTGGTCATTAACTGCAGGAGTATGAAAACCAAACATTTTCCCCTGACACTTCAACTCAGCCACACTGAGCAAACACATGCTTGAAAATTTAGAACACACGTTACTCAAAGTGGTTAAACACAATGGATTGAATTTCCCTGGGCTGGTTTCTGGTTGCTGAACGGAGTTTGGCTGCCACATTTGCAGGGTTACTCCACAGTTACAACCACTCTTCCACAGAACAAGGCAGGGAGCTGCCGGAGCTGGTGGGCAGAGACAGACCTCTGCCCTGGGACAGGCTGAGAAATGATTTAATGAGAAGCCAGAGTTTCACCTTTCTGATCCAAAACACCTTCCCACTGCCATGAAAGTGGGAAAAGAGCACCTCTTTTCCCTGAGACAAAGCAGAAAACTTCCCAGACACCATCAGCTGGAGCGGCATGTGCGGATGGTCCCAATTAGCCTCCCAGATTCAAGTTTGTATCCAATCAAAAAGATTATTAATGAGAATTGGGTCACTTTTAATTAGCTGCTGTTAACATAGTAGCTTTCCCTCTCCCAAAGACATCACTTTTTCTGATATTAACCATCAAGTAGTCTTTCTCAGAGCAATTATCCCATCAAAACTGGTGGCTCTCACAGTTAACAATTTTCATACTAATGCATTAATTGCCCCTGGCTTACCCACTGTCTAATCAGCAAGGTGGGTATTAGTTTCTGCGAGTGATTGATTTCAAGGGACTTTGTGCTTAATTACATTTTAGCAAACTCTGTTTTGAATCCTTAGAGAAGAGAGGCATTTTCTGTTTGGCTTTGAACTGGCTGTGTTGGAGGGATCCAAGTATCTAAATTATTCCATTCATTCTTAAGCATACTCGTCATGAGATGGTGGAGTTTTGTCACTTCTGATTCATCTTTGCCCAGAAGAGCTCACCCCAATTGTAGGGTTTGCATTAATAAGTAAGTTTGCTTTAAAAAATAATGATTACATTATATATATCTGCATGTCAGGCATGGAGAGAGTAGTGATCTCTCAAAATGTAATTTGTATATCAATCACTTAACTCAATGGTTTGGGATGAAATGTGCTATATAAATGCAAGGCCATAATTTATCTTCTTTCTTCTTGTGTCTCAACTTAATTGTACCTTTATTGCCCACTCTCATGCCCAGAACCTCGAGCTGAAGGGCTGGGGCACAGCAAGGGCCCAGCTCAGGCAGTGCCGGTGGCGGAGAGCTCCCGTCTCCCTGGACTCACGGATGCTGTGGAAACCTCCTGTAGCCAGGTCTGGAATCGCTGTCTGCAGGCGTTTTCATGGAATCACAGAATTCCAGAATGGTTTGGGTCAGAAGGGACCTCAGAGCCCATCCAGTGCCACTCCTGCCATGGGCAGGGACACCTCCCACTGTCCCAGGCTGCTCCAAGCCCCGTCCAGCCTGGCCTTGGACACCTCAGGGATCCAGGGGCAGCCCCAGCTGCTCTGGGCACCCTGTGCCAGGGCCTCCCCACCTTCACAGGGAAGGATTCCTTCCTGATACCAAATCTAAACCTGCAGTCACCAGCCCTTGGCTCCATCCCACAGACACCTGGTGTGTTGATTTTCCAGTGGCAGAAGATGCTCCCACTGATCTGTGGGAGTTGATCTCTGACTCCCCTTTACTCCTGAGATTCACATTTGTTACGAGTAGAAAGACGTTGGTACTCTCTGGCTGCAACCCCAAGCAAGAGATCTCCAGTTAATGCATTGATTTCTAATGGAAGTGGCTTGGGGAAGAGGGAAAGGGAAATGGGAGGAAGAAAACCATTTTGTTTACAACCTTCAGGAATTTCTTTACAGTCAGGGCCTTTTATGAGGGAGATGTACAGACAGATCTCACTGTTCCTATCGTATTTTTGCCACAGGCTCATTATTTCTGCTTTGAAATGGTCTCATTAATGAAATGTTCTGGGAATGCATGTGATCAGTGGTATCAAAACCACTAATCATCATTAAGAAGCAATGAAAATTCATTTTTGCCTGCAGTTTGCCAGACCTTACTTACAGCAGAAGACATTTTCCCACCTTCTCCCCAGCTCTGAGCCAAAGGCTGGCAGGAACACCAGGCAGCTGCAGGCTCCAGCAGAGGGCTGCCAGTTCCAAAGAGGAAGACCAAGAAAAGCAGGTCGTGGGCTACATCTCAACACACCAGAAAACTTGGAAATAACTGCAAGGCTTACAGTGGAGGGATAAATGTTTGGGATTAGCTGTTGTACCCCAACTCAGCATGGATGAGCACAGCCACAGCTTCAGGAGTCCCGTGTCCATCTAGGGGAGCACTTCCACTTGAATTCCCTACAGCTAAACTGCTCTAACCAGCTTGAAATTATTTGGATCGAGCAACTAACAAATATACAAGTGGAGGAGGAATATAACACAAGGAATTTAGCAATTTTCAGCATCCTCCCCATTCACCCAACACCTACAGCACACCCTGGCTCTTCAGGGGTCCAGGGCTGGCAGGGCGATGGGAAGAGATGGAGCTCTCTGGATGAGGGCTGTGTTAGGAGCTCAGAGCATCATCGCTGCTACCCCTCCCACACCTAAACACTGCCACAGCTGCTCTTCCATCTGCCCTCCCCGAGCTGTGACAGAGGCAGGAGCTGATCCCGAGGCAACAACGCCCAGCACGGGCAGGAGCCACGGCTCTGCGGGCTGGGAGAGAAATGCTGGAAGTGGCGGGGAGAGGAGAGGCTGGAGAAAGTGTTTTTCTACTTGAAAAATGATAAAATTTTGATAACTTCAAGCCAGCTCAACCGGCAGACAGGCAGCTCAGACAAATGTATAAAACATCAAAAGGCACAGGATGGAGAGCGGTGCTGGAGAGCTCCAAATATAGATCCCTGCAATGTAATTCATTCCTGAAGCAGAAAGGGGAAACTTTGCCATAACATGTTGTGTTGCAGCCCCATTTCCGCGTGTGCAATGAGGCAAGATGAAAAAGATTGCAGAGACCTGTGCATCAGTCTCAGAGATTGAATGAAAAAACCCACAAAAATTAAACATGTGCATAAGAAGTTACCAGGAGGATATGCTCAAAGTGTGCTGAAACATTTTGCAGCTTGCTAAAGAGAGAGAAAAAAAACCCACCCCAAATTCCATCATGTGAAGACTTTGAAATCGTGACAAAGATAGAAAGGATAGATTTGGAATTCGGGTTTTGCAGCTCACAGTACAAGGTGTTTAACTGTTTCATTTGTTGCAGTTTAACTGCAAGGGAGATTATTTACTGCCGCTGGGAGGGGCAGGGCACAGCCGCGCCGAGGACAGCAGCGTGCTGCAGAGAGCCTTCCCAAGGCATAAAGCTGTGCTCCTGGAAAGGCAGGGCTCCTCCCGACAGCCGGCGGGAGGGGCTTCATTGCTATCTGCACTCGAGCACAGGCTCAGTGGGGGCCTCGAGTCCTCTCCACAGCAATTACTTAAAGAAAAAGAAACAAACCCGTGGAACTTGAAGATGCTCTCGCAGCTCTTTTGCCCTCAAAGGTGCTGGAGTGGTTTTTCGTAAGCTGATGCTCCATCTGAAGCAGAGACCCCAGTGCTGCTGGGGGACCCCTCAGAGCCCCCCAAAGGGCTGATCTCTCCTGGCACGGGGCTGGTTGGAGCCCGTGCGGGACCAGGGCTCTCCTGCTCTGCCCAGGGCAGCAGGAGCCTGACACAGCACAAGGCCCCTTCTGGCAGCATAATTAGACACTGGACTTTTCTGGAATTACCAGCCAATTTATCCCTTCTGACTCGGGCAATCCTTTTCCATAAGCTCTAAATATTACTGATTCATCTGGCTCTCATTTCTGTATCAATCAACAGCACAAGTTCTCTGGATAAGCAAGTGGGTGTAGAGAGAATCTCATGATTAGTCAATGCTAATTAGTGTCCACTTACAGTAATTATTAGCAGGGTTTAATAATTTGTACTTCTGATCTCACTAAATAACCAGAAATTATTACAAGGAATGCTCAGCTGAGAAGTTAATTAACCATTGGGTGGCATAGATCTTGTTTGGGAATGGTGTGGCAGCCAGCAGGATCCTAAATGCTGTCAGCAAACAGCACTGCTTTGCTCACTCACAGCTATCTACAGATATAAATGTTACTAAACTGTTAGTAATTCTAAATTAAAGGTTTAATTAGGCAGCTTAAAATACTGCTGTGTATTTCAAAAGATCACAGAGTGGTGTGGGTGGGAAGGGACCTCAAAGCTCATCCTGTTCCACCCCCTGCCATGGGCAGGGACACCTTCCACTATCCCAGGCTGCTCCAAGTCCCGTCCAGCACTTCAGGGATGGGGAAACTTTATCACAAATACAACAGGGCAGTTTCCCAGTGCTGTGCCTGGAGAAGCTCCAGCCCTACAGGACCTGGGAGTCCGTGGGAGACAGCAAAGCTTCAGCGCGATTCCTGCCCTTGGGATGCTCCCAACCATCACCCGAAAACTCCACCAGAGGCAGCACGGGGTGCAAGTGGTACCGTCCAAACCAGCCTTGCATCTCTGTGTGCTTTCTGAAGAAGTTCGGACATAATTCTTTCTTTCTCCACATAAAACTCGGTTCCAGGCACGTGTGCTCCTTGTGTCCCAGCAGAATCCTCAGCCCAGGGCTCGAGGGAAGAGCAAATCTGCCCTGATGGGATTGAAGCTGCGTTTCCAGAGCAGCCTGAGCCCTTCAGACCTGCTGAGCAGACCCGGGCAGGGCACTCAGCAGCTGGGTTATCTCCACAGGAGCCATCAAGAGCAGGGAACAGGAATTAGGAAGCTTCGATCAGCAGTGTGGGGCTGAGGAGAAAATGTGCACCTAACCTCTAAGCAGAAAGCTTCCACAGTGAGCATTTATTTCTATTGGTGTGATTGTTAAGTATACAAATTAGGCAAAGATAAAAAAAATCATTAAAATGCAATCATAGCAGTGATATTAGTTTATGGCTAGATAAGTACATTAAAAGACCAACTTTGTAGGTCTTTATGTGCTTAATAAAGCTGAATAATTTACTGGAAAAAGATCTGTGGTGGCAGCAGCAAAGTGAATTTTTTATCTCTATTTGACTTCAGGCATACTCCAGGTATAGAAAGAAAAACCATTACTATATTTCAGATCACATGTTTCCATATTGGGATGAAGAACAACAATTCTAGGGCAGAAGAAAAGTAAACAAGAGAATGCTGTGCAGATTCTCTCTCCCTCACAGCATGGTGTGGGGTTGAAAGGATTGCTGCACCTCCCTAGCACTGTGCTCGCTTTCCGTCCTGATTCTTCCCCATCCTTCTCCTCCCGGCATGAAAGGGGGGGAAGGGTTCTGTGATCAGATTCATTTCTTGCAAGTAGAAGCTGCTCGTACGAGCTGCTGTTTCTGTGGGAAGTGGTTTCCTCTGCAGACACGTGTCTCACTGGCAGCACAGCCATTGCAAGGCCTTGTGGCACAATAGAAAACATTCACTGCAAAATCCAAAAGCTCATTAAAATACTGAAAGGTGCTTAACAATCTGCAAGCACACGTGGGACGGTGTTGCTTGCTCTGGCTGCTCCAGAGTCGAGGCTGGAGATGGTCTTGTTTTGGCATCTCACTCTCCTCCCCCAGCGAGACTCCCAGGACATTTTCCCCCAGTGCTGTAACCCTCGAGAGCAGATGTTGATTAAGGACATTCTTCCAAAGAAATCTGCCAAAAAATGGAACAGGACTTTCGTTGGGTTTAGTCCTTTAATATTTCTCCCAGTCTTTATATTTCTCTGCCTACCCACTCATTCCAGCAGGTCCATGGAGCACGGGCAGGCCTGTCGTGTCCTGGCCTGTCCTGTCCTGTCCTGTTGTGTCCTGTCCTGTCGTGTCCTGTCGTGTCCTNGGCCTGGCCTGGCCTGGCCTGTCCCCAGGGGATGCCCAGGTCCTCTCCCCACCCTGCTGAGGGGCTGCCCAGGACACTCCAGGGAGGGCATTTTCCACCCAGCCCTTCTGTGACTTCATTCTGTTTATTCAGTAATGAGGCCAGGAAGCCTCAGTGCTGTGAGATGATCTATGGCACATCCCAGTCCTTAGGGATTAGAGGACTTTATGTTAAAACTGATGATTAGTTAAATAGTGGCATGTTCGTGGCTGAATAATTGCCATACCCCAAATCCTCCTCCATCAGCATCCTGTGCTGAAAATGCCATGCATCATAAAGAAGAGGTTTAGCCTGGCTCTTTTGCAGCAATCCCTGGAGACAGAAAAAGAATCGATAATAAATTTTAAAACTGGCAGGTTTCAGGCTGCTTGAGCTCCTGAAATCAGAGCCCCCCCTCAGCCGAGACACACGGGCCCTAAGGACAAGCAAACGCCAATGAAAGTGTTGTTTCCACATTCACTTCACATGATAAAAGGTACAAAAGGCTGAGATTAATGTCCCTCTGCTCCCATCCGCCCTTACAGGTATTTGGGAGGTGCAGCCTCCAAAAATTCTTTGCCAATTGGGATTATTTTGGCTTGTCTACAGAAGGTCACTGTGCTGTGTCCAGGCAGGGAGCCTGCCAGGGATACAAGACATGGAGCAACAGGGCTGGGCTTTCCCTGGGTTTGGAGAGGGCTGGACACTGAAACCCCGCATTTCCAAGTGCTCAGGAGTTCAGGCAGGTATTAGATTAATTTTTAGCTTCATCTCCATAAGCAGACTGACATTTTATTCAGGAAATCTCTTTCGGATTGAGTGGATGAGACCAAATACACGGATGTGAGCACATGGAAGCACCAAAGCAGCTGTGTTTAAAGGCACACGAGGACCTCAGGCACAGGTGGGATTTCAGGATTGTTCTGTGCACGGTCAGAGGTTGAATTTGGTGATTCTTGTGGGTTCCTTTAAGTTCAGAATATTTTGTGATTCTGTGATCTGTGTGCATACACTGTGAACATCGAGGTGTAGGTGCATATACACACAACAGAGATTTATCAAGAATGGCTGGTTAGCAGAGAGGAGAAAGGAAATGAGAAATACGTTTAAGAGCGGATGCAGATCAATAATTCCATAGAAAAAGTGTATGTGTCTATGTATGTGACAAGAAATGGAAATTTTCAGCTGAAAAAGTCTATTTTTTGTTTCAGCAGGTCCCCATTTCCTGCCCCTTTTAATGTTACTTTATGCAGTTTCAGGTCTCCAACACCTGGGAGACAATCAGTGGAGTCTTTTCACTTTTCCTAACAGGAACTCCGTAATTCTTGAAATAACCCATGTAGCTCTTTGGCTCCAAAATGCCCATCCCTTCCTGCTCCCCTCTGCTGCAGGCTGAGGCTGGGGCAGCTCAGGGGTGCAGGGTGCCCATGGCCAGCCCAGGGCTGAGCTTCGCTGGCTGGGCCAGCGGTGGCAGGAGGGGACCACACAGCCACAGCCGGTGCCCCAGCGCGTCCCCAGCCCCTCTGATGGCTCCTGGATGGCTCCCAGTCCTGCCAGTCCCTTCAGCTGGCTGCTAGAACAACAGCTGCTCTTCACTCTGGGATTTTATGGAAATATCTTAATCACTTTAAGTTATTTTAAGGGTATGGGGGAAACCACAAGCCCTGAGCTCCTGGTGCAGCTCCTCCAAGCTGTAACCTTGCTGGGTAAATCCAAGGTCGCAGCGTGTAAGCACGGAGAGTCCATTCAGCATTGCTGGAAGCTATTTCCTATTCCTCTTTTTGTCTTGCTGATTTATGTTATTGCTGAGGAACAAAGTGTTAAAGGTAAATCAATACCTCGTGGCGAGGCTGCTGTGGCCGGCAGTGGATTTTTGTCACGCTGCAGGGTAAGGGCACGTGGCAGCCTCGCATTAACCTGTGTCCCTGCAAAGCCTGGCCCGATCCCCGGAGCCAGGGGCTGTGTGGGACACTCCCTGCTCCCTCCTTCATCCAAACCCCTCTGGCCACGGCCACGTGTGCACCCAGCGCCCGCGGAGGCGGCGGAAGGGATCCGCAGGCAGCTGGAATGGTGCTTCCAAAAATAGCTTGGTGACATTAATGGGCCAGATCAAAGCCAGGAGGGCTGGAAAGCAGCCCAGATGAAGAACGGGTAAATGGTAGAGGGAGATCATGGCAGTCAGGGATGGGGGACAGGGGCAGGCAGGGAGTTCCCCGTGGAGGACAGGGGAGTGGATGAGGAGTCAGCTGAGGCAAGGGAAACATGAGGATGGGATGAGAGATGAGGAATGAGGATGGGAGAAACACCTTCCCCAGGAGCCTGTGGGGTATCTGCTGCTGCCATTCACCTGCCACTTTCCAAGGGTGGGGACAGAGGCACTTGGTAAAAATTAGTCAATAATTCATTTTTCTCGGAGTCCATCTAACTCAGGGTTAAAAGGCTGCTCTAGCCCAGCTCTTGGCAGTGCCAGGAGCTCAGTGAAGGGCCACCTTTCATCTTTGGAATCATCCAGGCATCCTCCAGGACTTCTTTAGCCACTTTCTGGCCTCATCACCCTGGGAAGATGATCCACAGTGCTCCACGCCGAGTGTTCAGCGAGGGCGTTGGGATCCCAGGGGCTGCGGAATATTTATAGGAAATTATACAGCTGGTTGAAAGTTTGCTGCTGCTTTCTCCCCCCACAAGAAATTCTTGTCCTTTTGAAACCCAAAGCAAAATAGTTTAAGTAGATCAAGACTTGCTTCCATCACTGCTTGCAGTGTGACTTTCCCCAAACTAGAGGACATTCTTTCAGAATGCATTACCCGGTGTCATTTGTCCCGATTCCTCCCCATTGACAGGCATGAGTCCAGACACATCAGCCTCCTGCTCCCTCCCACCCATCCGTGCTGAACACAAGGGCTTTGACCTTCATCTCTCAGAGCTCCCTGGGCACTCTGAGGAAGGCAAATGCCATCTCTGTATGAAACTGGGTGCCCAGAGAAGCTGTGGCTGCCCCTGGATCCCTGGAAGTGTCCAAGGCCAGGTTGGAGCGCCCTGGGATAGTGGAAGGTGTGCCTGCCCACTATGAGATGAGCTTTCAGGTCCCTCCCAACCCAAACCAGTCTGGGATTCTGTCCCTTCAGAGAAAGGAAAAGGAAGAACAGAAGGGTTAAGCTGTGGCTGAACAGGCTGCTCTGCAGCAGGAATTCCTGCCCATGGGCACATCAGGCAGGTACTGTTTGGACCTACACCTCCCAAATCCAAACCTCAGTCCTGGGGCTGCCCCACTGCCCGGGCTGCAGCCTGAGGGTGGCAAAAGGATTTTAGGGCCAGTCCTTGGTACCCAGAGTTGTTTTTACTAGTTCTTTGCATGTTTTCCTCAATATTTTACAACTTATCTGCAGCCAAGCTTGACTCTTAAGCCAGTGGATGTGTGCGTGTGTGAGACAGAACAGACCTGGAGGCACCCTGGGAGAGCAGCCTGATCCCACCCATTCCCATGGCATCAGCGTTGGGGTGTTTCACAGCTCACTGGGACAGGCACACACCTCATAAGGCTCAACAAGTCTTGGAAATACAAAGACAAAGCTCTGTCTTTCCTCCAGCACGACATTGCTGCTATTTAAGGTCTATTATCCTCCCTCTGCTCACACAGTGTTATACCATCAGTGTTATAAATGGGCTGGGTGTACAGAGAAGAGACCCCCAGGGTAGCAATTACTTGAACTGAATTGTCTGATGCAAAAGGCAGCATTACCCTGGTGTAATTTGATCATAAAATAAATTGCATTGCCCATAAACTTGCTGAATGCTGGAGTTTCCCCCCGCGTTGTTTCCACGCATTTGGAGCCAGAAGGGCTGCAGGGAAATAGCCCAGCTCCAGCCACTGGTGCTCTGAGACTCCAAGGAAAACTGTCATGGAACAAGTGAATATTCATAATGCGATTAAACTCATCTCTGACATGGTGCCAACACTAATCTTCCCCACACAGGCCTGCATGGGAACTGTGTGGAAAAATGTGCCCACACTCTGGAGCAGCAGCTTTGGGTCCCTTTCCTTGTCTGCCGTGGGGCTGGAGGGCTCCTGTTATCCAGGTAAACACACCTTGGGGTCAGATCTCCTTCCAGGCAGGTAAATAAGAGGCAGTTGTGCCTCTCCACAGCATGACTCTGTTATAACCTCACCAGCCTCGCACAGGTCAGTGTTTGCATGGGGAACCTGCAGGGAAAAGGCAATAAGAAGTGGTGTTTATCCTTCTGGTAACAAACCAGAGCCCTGTTTGATGCTAGGAGCCATTGCTACATTTTAAATTAAACTGAAATTCCAGTAATTTGTCGTTGTCAGAAATCCCAGCATATAAAACAAATCTGCTGTCTGGGTAGAAAGCTGGGTGGGCTCTGCCTTCGTCACTTCTTGGCTTTTATGGCTATGAATTGCTACAGATAATATCTGGGAAATGCTAATTGCATCTCTAGTTCACTGCTAGTTGGTGGTCAGATACAGGGTGAGAAATAGTGGTGGCTGGAACAGAAGAGCTGCTGTAAACCAGCTGGATTTGCAGTGCCAGGCTGGGCGTGCTGGATCTTGTATCCACAGTGTCTCTCTCAATTTTTTTCTGTACTTTCTGTAAGAATCCAAAGTAGCAACCAGATTCTTGTAAAAAAGGGAGAACATCCCCCAGGCTCCTGGAGCTGAGGCTGTGAGCTGCTTTCCCTGTCTCCGTCCTGTCCATGCCCTGGGAATGAAGGGGAGAGAGAAGAGAGGAGAGAGGAGAGAGGAGAGATAGAATATTTCACATGGAAGGGACCTACAAGAGTGGTGGCTGAGGCAGCCCTGCTGCTCCCTCCCAGAGCCCTTCCAGCTGCCCACAGCTCAGTTTTGGGTGCTGTGAAAAGCCCCCAGTGTCCCCTCATCTCCTGCATCTCTTTCTCTGGTTCCTTTTGTCATCTGTATTGTGCATCCAGCTCCCATTGTGGGAGCAGCAGGTTTCCATTTATAGCCCCATGGTCTGTGTTAACCCCAGGGTATCTGGACGATGTTGGTTAAAAATCTGAGGCAGAAGCTGCAGCAGAAGCAGGGATGAGAATCCACTCTCAGGCACGCAGTGGAGCTGAGTCTGACCACGTAACAGCCCCATTTCTGGGAAGAAATATGAAAAATCACATTATGCAGCAGCAGAGAGAAAGTCACAGTCCATGGAGAGATGTGAAATCAAGAGCTTGATCTCGCCACCACTCGAAGGTAAGATGTTTAACTAAAAGCACTCGTTGGGGAAGTTTTGCTGCAAGCCATGAAACAGGAGGGTCAAGAGCTTGCCAGGAAAAGACATCATCATGCATAAATAAATAAACCTGAGTGGAGAGGAGAGATCTAAAGCATCTGAAATTTCAGCAGCACTGATCACAGGACTGCACTGCTGTGTGTTTGATCTGCCAGTGGAGTCCTGAAATGGGAACGGCCGACAAATGAAAGAAAATGGATTTGCCTAAAAGACTAACTCATGCGTTTGGGAAGATCACACATTTTAATTACAAATGACTGTGGTACCTAGAGCCGCCTTTTACAGAGCAGGTAGAACTACTGCCTCAGCTTTGATGGTACAGTATCCACCTTTTACGCCCCAAAATGCCACTGTGACAGTGTGCTGGAATCATAGAATCATTTAGGGTGGAGAAGACCTCCATGATCATCCAGTCCAACATTCTTAGCGTGGGAGCTGACGTTAGGAACTCCATCCTGCTTCCCTCTGATACAGCACAGCCCAACCTGCTGCTCTCAGGCCCCATTTTCTCCACTGAGGCCCTCTTCAGGCACTGGAAGGGGCTGGATTTTTTAGTTTTACCCATTACTATTTTACAGCCCCCTGCCACGAGTGTCCCCCAGTGGTACAACACACACGAGGTCACCCCCTCCAGCAGCCCCCAGGCTGAGCAGCGTGTGGGATGAGCAGTTTCCCAGGGAATGCACAGCCAGAGCACATTCCAGAGGCTGCAGGTTGTTTGCTGCAGCTCCAGCTGCCCGTGCCCCCCTGCTCCCTCGTCTGACAGGCGAGCTGCACAAACACCCCCTCTGCTGCTGTGTAATTACACACTTGCCAGTTTTGAGAATGTTTTCTACATCTCCTCATTGTCACAAGAGAAGAAAATCTCCATAGTGCATTGGGAATGAAGAGAAACCTGGGAGGAGACCAGAGGTTATCCCGGGAGACCAGGAAGGCTGCAGAAAAGCAATAATTCGATATATTAGAGGTCCTTTGACGACAGACCAACTCCTTGTGGTTATGGAGAGATATGTGAGGTCTGGAAGAATGATTTGGGGAGAAGATCCAACATTTATGTGCCTAGCACTCCTTTCAGTGGGGGCAGTAGTTATTTTGCCTCTGTTCTCTTTGGTGTTTATTAATCACAAATTTAATAACTCATTAAGATTAATGAATTCAGTTGGAGGTTACTTCCAGGTTAGCCTCATGACGAAATAAATGGCATTGGAAATCCAATTAGATGCAATCATACAATAATTATATAAGAACATAATCCCCTCTCTGCAAAAGCAGGACAGGTGCAGCATTTCAAACCTTTTTTCCATGGAAAACCACTAGATTACATGCAGTCAAATGGGATTTGCAGCTGTAAATTCAAACATTCATGCTCATCCTAAGGTGGTGGTGGAATAACTATTGCTGAAGACAAGCCCAAAGATAAACACACTTTCAGGGTCACAGGCAGGAGACCTGAGCTTATTAAAGTATGTTCTAATACTTTTCAAGTTATTTTCCTTTCCCTGGTGTGCTGTGTAGGCCATGAATACAGAGGCTCAGAAATTCCCTGTTATTTTTATAGAGACACTACTAAATCTGTTGACCCTGAACAGGTCTTGCAAACAGAGAGATTTTTATAAAAGGCAAGTGAAAAAAGAAATGAAAAGGTTTCAAATCTTTGAAAATAGATCATGGAAAAGCTTCTGAGGGCTGAGCATCTTCCCTGTTAATAAACCCCTGTGCTACACACATGGAACTTGCTGTGAGACACTGCTGCACTTTAGGGAGCTGCGATCTAGGTGCCAAGGAGGTGGTGGACAAGGTAGTTGAAATGCTCTGAATACGAGGAACTAATTTCCCAGAAAAGCAGCTGAGACCCAAAGAACATCTGAAAGATGAATGACAGGTGGTGGCTACAGCCTAGAGAGAGAGAAAACACATATATTTTATGTGTATTCCATGTGTATTTATATATGTATATTTCATATATATTCCTTTACTCAGAGGGTGGGCAGGCCCTGGCACAGGGTGCCCAGAGAAGCTGTGGTTGCCCCTGGATCCCTGGAAGTGTCCAAGGCCAGGCTGGACAGGACTTGGAGCAGCCTGGGACAGTGGGAGGTGTCCCTGCCCATGGCAGGGGGAGGAAATGAGATGAGTTTTAAGGCCCCTTCCAGCCCAAACCATTCTATGATTATGTGTGTATATATATATCTATATATCCCTAATAACCCGGGGAGTAACAGCATCAGGAGAAGAGCTGCTGTATATTCCTCCCAGCACTGGCAGGATGTCCCATATTTTTTTTAGCGTCTTTTGACCCCAAGTAATCACGCCTTTCCCCCCAGCTTTCACATCCTTCCCCCTGGGCTGGAGGGAAGGCAGTGGAATATTTTGCTGCAGGTTACAACAACAGTGACAGGAAAACAACCGGGAGCAGCTGAGCTTTGCAGCACCATTAGCTGGGGTTTGCCTTGTCTGGAAAGCAGCTGGAAAGCAGGTCCCAAGGAGTAATTAGCACTGCCTGGAGTCATGAACAGCCGCTCCACAAGAAAAGAGTGGGCACGCTGTGGTGTTATTACCTCCTGGTCCTTCGTGCCAATTTTCTGATTAATAACATCCCAAGCCACTTGATGCACTATTGATTCTAAATTCAATAAGAAGAACTGGCAGCTTCTGGCAAGATCATGTCATTTTTCCTCAAAAAATTTTCACTAATATTCAACCTGAGCCTCCCCTGGCCCAGCCTGAGGCCGTTCCCTCTCCTCCTGTCCCTGTTCCCTGGGAGCAGAGCCCGACCCCCCCGGCTGTCCCCTCCTGTCAGGGAGTTGTGCAGAGCCACAAGGTCCCCCCCGAGCCTCCTTTTCTCCAGGCTGAGCCCCTTCCCCAGCTCCCTCAGCCGTTCCTGGTGCTCCAGACCGTTCTCAACTCTGTTGCCCTTCTCTGGGAAGAGAAGCCCAACCAATAAACAAAAGCTGTTCAGATCCATTAACAACCTAGGAGAGAAAGGCAAATATATAACAGTGAGCAGAAGGCAGCTCAGAAAGTGTAGAGAAGCCAAGAAATATTGAGCTTTGTTCCAGAGAGAGTATTTCAACAAGCGTTGAATGCTTTGCAAATATTCCATGTCTGCAGGAGCCAAAACACATGGCAAGGGAGGAGTAATGATGCCCGAAGCTCCTGGGTGGGCAGCAGGAAAGGGTTCCAGCACACGTCTTCTGCCTCTTTGGCACTGGGAAAAGCATCCTTTACCTGAACACGGTTTTGCACAGGAGCTGCCACCACTGACACCTCTGAACTGGGAACAAGGCAGCTCCTTCTCAAAGCTGTGTCTGTGCAGAGTATTTCTGAGCAGGGGGAATATTAAGAATTTTGTTTCTTAAAATGATGCAGGAACCAGAAAAGTGAGGTTTTTTCTCACTTTTTGGCAGGGAGTTGCATTCAGTCAGGGCAGCACATCCTGCACTGAGCAGTATCACGGAGCAAGGGAGCCCCAGGACTGAGGCACTGGCATGAGCACATGCAAATGTGAGGAGCTGAGAGTTAGTAAAAGCCCAAGAAACAAACAAACAAGCAAGAAAAGGAGCACCTGGTCGTTGAAACTGGGCTCTGTGTCCAGCCCGACCTGCCATCCTCACAAGCATCCTCTAATAAAGAGAATAAAAGAGCTTCTCTATCTGCTCTATTGAGACCTTCAAATTTTCATCTTAATGGGACGTGGTGCTTGACAGATTGAGCTCCACTGAGCAGCTCATTGGAAATTCAGATGCGGGCTCTGGGGCTCATTCGAGCTGCTGAGTCTATTTTCTCCCGGTGTTTGCTGGCTGGGCAGGCGGCTCGGGGAGTGATGACGGTGCGGTTTGTCAGCAGCACTCCCGAGCACCGGGCTCTAATCTCTGCAGCCTCCGCCGCTCTCCTGCCGCCCGGCCAGCCGGGCGTGGGCAGGGCTGGGAGCTGCGCGGGTTGGAGGGGGGGACGCGGAGCTGGGGCTGGGAGGGCGATGGACTCGCTCCTGGTGAGGGATGGATTTCATTTCACCCGTGCAATCGCTTGTGCAGCGGACACAGGGCAAGCACAGAGGGGCTGTCAGCAGGCAGGTGTCCTGCTGGGTCCTGCTGGGTCCTGCTGGGTCCTGCTGGGTCTTACTGGGTCCTGCTGGGTCCTACTGGGTCCTGCTGGTCCTCCTGGGGTGCCACAGGGCCCCTCCTGGGGGCAGCCCCCGGCCCAGCCTCCAGCCCGGCGGAGCCGGGGTCTTGGGACCTGCCCCAGGTCTAAAGGCTCCTGTCGCTGCTGTTCCCGGCTCACAGGGAGGCGATGGAGCCCTGCTCCCTGTCCAGCAGGCTGGACGAGAGAGGGCCGAATGCATTCCACAAAACCGTGTGCCAGCATCCTAAGGAAGGAGGAAGAGTGTGACAGCCACAGGAACAGCAGCGGGACCCGCTGTCACCAGACCTCGGTGCCTTGAGCCCAGGCGGTGCTGACGCCAGAGTGGATGGTGAGGGCTCATGGCTTAGGAACTGGAAATTAGCTGGAGATATGGCTGAAAACACTGGGAAATGTGCAGCAGAGGAGTACCGAGGCAGAAGATCAGGCTGCAGGGAACCTCACTGGCATTTCTGCCTCTGCAGGCACAGGTGGGGCTCAGAGCAGGCAAAATGTCCCACCGGTCACAGATTCTTTTCATTCCTTCTCCCTGTTAGTCCCAGGCTTCTGAGCACTAAAACCACATCGATTCTTCCAATTTGAAAGGAAAAAAGCAGTTGTCTCCTACCGAGTGGGAATGCAGTTCTGCCCATGGTTAGATTTTGGCCAAATTCAGCAAGGGGAGACCATGGTTTTCTTTTAGATGTGTTTTGCTGTGTGAAAGCCAGCCCAAAAATACTAATTTTGCTGCTTTATTTATTTATTGTTCCTGATTTTCAGCAGTCTCTGGGCTATGAATTATGTAGAAGATGCATAGCAAATGAACTGGAGCTCTGGCAGGTTCAGCACAGCTCCCCGAGCCGGGCGTCCAGCTCCACCTGTCTGCAGCAGCTCCTGCAGCAGCTCCCGCTCATCCCAGCACCTCCAGGAGCGTGAACGTGGGAGCTTTCTGACAGCCCCGTGGGCAGAGGGCATGACAGCTCCTGCAAGCCCCCGGAGCTCTCCAAGGTGATGATTCCCGGGTGGATGTCTGTGCTTCCACTGCCCCTTGGATCACACATCCACGCCCCGTCTCCAGACCAACCAAATATCTCAACCCAGTCATATAAATCTAACCATGAAATCAAGGCCATGAATTCTCTCCTTAAAAATCAATTCTCATTTGTGCCTTGGAGCCTGGAAGCTGCAGTGACTTCCTCCTCTTGGAGTAGCTGGCACTTAGCACTTGCTTTTTGTTTTTTAAACCCAAAGTTCTACCTTTTCTTTTTTTTTTTTTATGTTGTTGTTAAATCCACATTTAATCTTGCATTTGTGTGCATCAGGGAATAAGAGAAAGGTTTTATTACTTGCATTATTTATGAATGGTATAATTTCAGGGCATCTGTATTAAACTAAGCTTCTGAGTGGAAAATAATATTAAACAAGACAAGTGTGTATATTTGTTTCATAAATCCATAAAACCTGATTAACAATGATGCTCCTAATGCTGGGTTGATCATTAGAAGACTTCCTGTATCTGAACCAGGGTGCTGCACTGGAGGCTTTGATGCATTAGGACAGAGCCCTGCAAAGCTCTGTACACTGAAATTTGTGGTGCAGCAGGGGATGATTTAACCAAGGCTTTGCTTTTGCGTTTTTAATTATTTTTATTACTATTTCTTTCTCTGTGAATTTCAGAGCTGATTAAGAATACAAGAGATGGAAGCGGCTGTATTCTGCCAAAGCAGCTGCTGGCTCCCAAAGCAAGACTGATGCTCCGTGTTTCCTCTTCAGGTTTTCTTACTGAAATTGTGGCTGTTCCATCCTGCTGCTCTCTGGGAATGGATTCTAGCAAACGTCACCCCTTCCCCTGCTGCGAGGCTGGGGTGCTCTGGGATGCATTTCTGCAAGTGCCAGCAGCTGACAACCCACTGGGCAGTGGGACAGCCAGAAAATAGAGTTTTCTATCAATTTCCCGTATTATTTGGTAGCAAAGACAGAATTCCAAAGTAAAGCCTGAAGAGTAAAGGGCAGATGAGAACATTTTCCTGGGTACAGTTAATGAACTGTCGGCCCCCTTTGGGTCTCCTCTCAGTGCCGAGTGCTGGCAATTTATTTCCTTGAGAACAGGATTTGTCAGTCTGGAGGGGACAGACTCTGTGAGCTCCGAAGGTTTCCCAGGGCCTGTGTGACAGAATGTAGTGATGTTGTGCCTGTTACCAAAACCTCACCTCCAGAGCCCCCAGATGTGAGCCAGAGCTCTCACTGCTGGTGCTCTGTGCAGTCACTGAAACCTGAGTGATGCTGGGCAAGAGCCACAGGTGAAAGAACACTCCTGGGGGCTGCAAGCAGTGGCTGCTCAGAGAAAGAAGGAAATCTTTTTGCTAAGAAAAATAAAAGGATCTCAGGAAATTCATCTGCAGCTCAGTGACACAGCAAGTGTGACTCCCTTGCAGTGAGACTCTCCATATGACTCCTCCACAAGTGGTGATGGAGAAAATTTTCTGCTGAAAAAAATTGGCCTGAAGGTGAAAACTTCAAAGGGGCTGAACTCTGAATCAAGGCAAGAGCCTTATGCACGTCGTAGAGCTGAGAGGAGCAAGTGTTGATAAAGCACTTCAAACCCTTGCCAAGCCTGTGATCAGCTTCCTCCTGCGGCACGAGCCGGGCTCCAGCCAGCCCTGAGCACCGGTGGGGACCAAATGCTGATGAAACGCTCTGGAACCGCCCAAACGAGGTGTGTGAAAGGGGAGGAGGGGAGGAGAGCAGAGTGCCCGGGGCAGGGTGGTGCTGGGCAGGTGAAGGGAACACTTGGGGAGCAGCCTGAGCTCCTGGCTCTGACACCCCAGTGGGGAGGGCTTGAGCACAAAGTACCGCGAGCTTGTGGCCCCCACAACCCCATCTCACCTCTCCTGGAGAGTCCTGAAGGGAAAGGTCACCCTATTCAGCCCCAGAACTGCAGCTGGAATTAAAAATCAAGGGGAGCTGAGCAACAGCTGCTCCCAGCTTCTCCGGGAATCGGGCCACCACTGTTGGGAGGGTTCCTCTGAGCCTCGTGCCTGGAGTGCATTGGATGCTGCTTCCCCTGGCGAGCACGAGGAGGATGTGAGAGGACAAATCCCCTGCTCAGCCCCTGCCGTGTCACCAGGGCACAGCAGTGACACACCACAGCCTGTGGATCACCTCCGCTTTCTGGTCCTTTCTCCCTTGGAAAAATGGAATTTCTGTATTGCTGGCACATGAAAGAAATAGGAGTTTTCTTGCTGCAAGCCATAGAAAGCAGGCTTCATTCAGTTCCTGAATAATTTAGAATACAAGCCTTTGATTAATTTCATGAGAAAAAGGAAACAAAGTTAGCTATAACTATAGGCCATTCAAAGTATGGATTGCCAGAAAAATGTGCAAAGCGCTGTCATGAGAGGATTAATTACACAGATTAAATATTTTATAAGTTAAATAATGTGTATTTTTTGGAGACAAAATGGAATGTCATTTTTTCCCCCAAGACAGGGAAAGTAACTGTATTCACTTCCATTTAGCCCACAGAGCAACACAGACTCCAATGACAGAGGAGGATGGATCAGGGCTGTAATTCCCAGCTGGCACCAAAATCTATATTCTGAGCAGCATTTTATCTTCTCCCTGAGAGCCAGCTTTGAGCTTTCAAGTCTCTGTCACTTGTGAGGTTCTTCTGGGGGGAGAAGAAAAGGGTCCTGGCAATTGTTATTCTCTCTATTATAGTCTTCCAAATCTGGAAGGAAAATAGACTGTGTAGAGTGATTTTAATTATTGTGTTATTGTCCTGGAGGATAATGGCAGAGCCTTTCAAACTGTCTTCCTTCTTCCTTTACAGAAAAGAAGACCTGAAGCCAATCTCTGCCTCCGAACTGTCCAGAAGGCTGCATCCCTGTGCAGAAGAGTTTGCTCCATGGCACGCAGGGCACGTCCAGCTGCTCTCCCAGGGGAGTCACTGCCACAGAAATGGATGCAGGGGAGGTTTTCCAGCCATCACACAGGTTTGGCCTATGATTCCATGATTCTATGATTCCATCCCAACAGGAGCATCAATCTTTGTGCTGGTTTTTATTGCTTGACTCAAGTCCAGAACAACTGACACCTACTACATTTTCTTCGTATTGAAATTGTTGCATTTCCTAAAAGTGAAAAATGAACAGACCCCCTCCCCCCCCACCCTCCATGAATGTATAATCTTCTCCACTAGGAGCTGATGTGCATCTCAATAAAGGCGTGGAGGAAATCACCCTTGTGAGGAAAAAAAGGAGGGAGGGAGCCCAGTAATGAGCCTGAGGCAGTGCTGTGCTCACTGCTGACACTCTTTGCACTAATCTATAGCAATTAAATTGTCTGCTTTGCATGGAGCAATGAGAGCTGCTGAGGAATGGTGATGCGGTCAGAGATACTCCTGTGAGCCTTTCATCTCTAAGTGTTTCTTGTGAACTTTGAAAAATAAATTATGCTGATGCTCTCTCAATATTGAAGCAGAAGGTGGGGCTTAGTTTCATGTGAGGGAGCAGTAAAATGATTAATTTGTTTTCAGTGTGATGCTCTGGAACTTCTGATGATGCAACTCAGAATGTAATCTGGACTTCCATAAGGTTTAGATTGGATATTAGGAAAAATTTCTTCCCTGAAAGGGTGATCAGGCATTGGAACAGGCTGCCCAGGGAAGTGGTGGAGTCACCATCCCTGGAGTGTTCAAAAGGAGTGTGGATGTGGCACCTGGGGACATGGGTTATGGGGAATGCAGCACTGCTGGTGTAAAGGCTGGACTCAGAGATCTTTTCCAGCCTTGATCATTCCATGATTCTGTTACTGGGCAGATTCAGGAATTTGGCATTAGTGGGAAGTCTTCTCAGATAGAAATAACTCCCTGGTCTTATCTGCAGTCATTTTCCTGTCCTGCCACTGCCTGTTCTGTCCCTGGGGGAGGTTCTTCCCACCCTGCTCCTCCTCGATCCCTGTAACCTCCTCCACCACCCTGCCGCATTCCAAATTCCACTGCAGTCCTCGTTTTATCTCCTGCAAATCCTTTCCCTGGTGAGCCCTCTCCTCTCCCAAAGCAGCCACTCAGAGCACTCAGGCTGCTCCAGAACATCCTTTGGCAAAGGCACTGAAGCGATGTGTGGGAAGATGGAGCTGAGATGGAGCAGAAAATCCTCCAGCCCTCCTCTGGCTGGGTGTTATTCATCCCTGGCACGAGCCAAACCCTGCTCTGCCTGATCCTGCGTGCTCCAGGTATTCCCGCTGGGAGCAGGACCCCAGCCTGGGAGGCAGGGAAGGGTCACCCCCATATGTGTGCACGGGTCCTCCTTCAGTAATTTCTCATCCTTGTCCCATTTGTGCCACTCTTTCCTTGAGGAAAGGGAGTTCAGAGGCAATTTGTCTTGGAAAATTACAATTATGTTATTGATTGGGTAAAAAGGAACTGTTTTATTAAAGCTTAGAGTCCTGCATGTTTCTTTTCCTTACAAATATCCTATTACATGCTCAGAGACCACCCACACGCTTTACTGCTTTTACATTTGCCCAGCAATCTTTCATGCCAGTTGACTTTTCATTTCCAAATCCCTTTCTGCATTAAACACAGACCCACACACTCCGACCCATTTTGCTTTGAAATAAATCATAAGTCTGTGCCAGAAATGACTCGGGGTGTTCTTCAGAATTTGTAAACAGCACTAAAGTCTTGTGGGAAATGTCACAAAGTGTTGCTCTGAATTTATTAAGTAGTTTCTCATCTTAAATGTCTATATTCCTGTACACAGCCTGACAATGTTTCTACCTGTAATGGCATTTGATGGGTGGGTGGATTTTGGGGCTCCTAGAAAATCCCACAGGTCCAGAAAGGGGAAGGAGCTTTGAGGCTGTGCAGGCTGATTTGATAAAAGGACAAAGAATCCGTTTTGCAGCTTACCATTAACATTTCACTTGATAAAAGAGAGGAAGAAATGCAATTTCCTTGGCCGTGGTCAGAATTTGCTGGGTCTTACCTATGCAGAGGATAGCCCTGACTCAGAAGTTAAAGCAGCCACAAGCAAATCCCAAAGGAAACCCCAAAAGCTCTCCTGGTTCTCCGTAAGGGCATGGGGGATAGAGCCATCTTCCCCTGCAAAAGGGCGGTTGGTGCCTGGGTGTAGCAGCTGGAAAAGCTGCCCCACAGGTGGTTCTGCAGCCCAGAAGCTCTGGCAGCCACTTTTTCCTCTTATTTCCTATTCTCTTTCACTCCCCAGCACTTTCTTTTCTGCCAAACCGTGTGCCTTACTGAGTGCTGTGGGCAATTATCCCCATGAACCAGGCAGCACAATAAACCACGTTAGTCAGAGGCGACGAGGCTTTTTTTAACCCAAAAGGCAAAGGGGCGACCCAGCCCGTGCTCCTGTGGTCACCCACAGGCTGAGATCAGCTCGGGGGGGTCACCCCGTGCTGACCCACAGGGTGCTGTGGGTGAACCGCCTTCTGTACATCTCAAGGCTGAGGCCAAAGGGGTTGTAAATTTGGGAGGAGATTTCCTCCTAATCCATGAAACCTCTCCTCTGGCTCTGCAGAGGAACAATCCTTTGTTTGAGACATTTTCCAGTGTCATGAAATGAATTGCGGGTGGCAGAAGACAGCAAGGCACCCGTGAGGAGGTGGCTGGGTAGGTTTTAGCACTTTTCCCCTAATCTCTAGGCCTACAGTCTTGTTTTCCCAGGACATCAGCTGGAATCCAGCCACTGCTATAATTAGCAGCATTAGCAGAGATGCAGAGGATTTTGTGGCCACACCAGGCGGTTTCCATCCAGCTCCCTACTCTAATTCGAGTGCTGCCTTGCACCAGCTGCTCAGAGGGTGTAAGAAATACCAAGCAGGCAATTCCAGCATCAAAAAGATGTATTGCCAGTTGAAGTATGTTGGACATAAAAGCAGAACAGCTTTTAATTAAATTTTTTTCCACTAGCCATGGAGGGCCTAAACAAGGAACAGGACTGTTTTACAGGAGTAAAAACTCTCTGTACTTCACTGTAGCAAGAGAAAAACAGCTTTGAAATCAAGAGGAGAAAATGCTGATGGTGAGGAGGCTGTGCCTGGGGAGTGGTGTGTGGGATGGCATGTGGTCCATGTGGCTTTTTATCAGGATTTTCCTGAATCATCTGCAGAAACCTTTCCCTGAGCCTTGTGGCCATCAGCTACAAATTTTCTTCCACACAATATCACAGAGGGATGGAGAAAGAGCCAGCAGACCAGCCCCACTCCCACTTAATTTTCGTTTGCCCTAAATTTGTGCAAATACCAAAAGAGATGGCTCAGGCCACAAGAGATCTTTGAACAGTTTTGTGCCATGGCAGCTGCTTGGCTGTAGCTTGGAGGGAGATGGGGCTGGAAGGAATGTCCCACCACCAGGTGATTGGTGCGCCAGGGCTCCCGAGCCCCACAGAGCATCCCCGGTGTCCTGTAATTGCTGTGGTGGGATCCTGCAGTGCTGCCACATGCAGTGACTGCTGGGACAGCTCTCACGGCGTGGCAAATGTCTGAGTGCTTGTGGAGTTCTGCTCCTGCTCTTGGCTTTGCCATGGGGCTGCTTTCCTTTGGCCCAGGGAAGGCTTTCCCTGGCTGTGCCTTTGCCAGGGCAGGCAGACGGGACCAGATGCATTTTCCCTCTTGCCCCTCACAGATCTGAACATTTCTGATCGTGTTTATTCTGAGCAGTGTTTAGAGGAAAACGTCTTGTGGGAGCTCCACTATTCCGAGGCACATTGCAAGTACAACCAGTTCCTTCAGGAGCATGTTAAGTGTAAATATATAATGTGGCTGCTCGGAATGATCCTCCAGAGAAAACCTGCATAAATGCATATTGTACAGAATGTGAGAATGATAAAGGAAGTGTTCAATATTGCCCTGAGGGCTTCCAAGCCGGCTGCGAGGAACTAAGAGGGCTTTGCTCCACGTACCACGGGACAGTGATCAGCAGGAGCTGCCGGGCAGGAGTGGAGGGAGCCGGGTGTGACCAGGGGAGCGTGTCGGGGTTAAACGCTGCTCCCTGCCCGGGATGGATCCGTATCCCCACAGAGTTTATTGTTAGCACTGCATTACAGCAGCACCCGAGGCTCTGAAATCAGCGAGGGCTCTGCGGAGCTGAGCCTCGGCGGGGCAGGGCGGGCCCAGCCCGGGCAAGGCTGCGCTCTGTGCCCGGGGAGGCTGCTGGGGAGCCCGGCCTGCCCCGCGCCGGGCTCTGGGAATGCCCCAGGCACGGGGGTGCGGGATTCCAGCCTCCCTAGGGAGCAGCGTGCCGGGGCTGACGCGCCAGGCACTGATGTGCCAAGCCCAGCAGGAGCCGCGTTCCTCGGGCAGGGTCCGACCTCGGGGGCAGGGTCCGACCTCGGGGGCAGGGTCCGACCTCGGGGGCAGGGTCCGACCTCGGGGGCAGGGTCCGACCTCGGGGGCAGGGTCCGACCTCGGGGGCAGGGTCCGACCTCGGGGGCAGGGTCCGACCTCGGGGGCAGGGTCCGACCTCGGGGGCAGGGTCCGACCTCGGGGGCAGGGTCCGACCTCGGGGGCAGGGTCCGACCTCGGGGGCAGGGTCCGACCTCGGGGGCAGGGTCCGACCTCGGGGGCAGGGTCCGACCTCGGGGGCAGGGGGCTCCTGCTGCGGTCCCAGGGCAGGGCACACAAAAGCACTGAACTCAAAGGGGTTTGGCTACTGAACCCCGATTTTAGGTCAGCCTGCAGCTATGCCAGGGAGAACGACCAGGTCCCAGCCTCATCCCTTCTCCCTGCCCTTTGTTCCTGGGAGGTTGGACCAGCAAAGGGATCCTCTGGCATCAGTCAGGCTGTACCCACCTTGCAGGTGAAAAGCAGAACTGTAGTACCTGGGGATTGTCGGAGGCACCAAATGCAGTGTTTGAGTAGGAAAGAAATCAAAGCAGAGGAGCCTCTCTGCTCTCTTGGACATAATGACAATGACTTTGCTGGCTCCTGTCACTGGTGATGGACTTCCCAGCTGCAAACAGCATTTCTGGGCCTTCTGTGGGTACACGGAGACAGGTCGGGAGTACATTAAATGAGCTCATCCTCGATGTGTGTGATTCCCAGCTGATCAATTACCTGCAGGGCCAGGCAGTGAGTTGTGCATTATTTGTGAGCTCCTCCGTGGCCCGAGCCCAAGATCCTGCTATAGATCAAATTCAAAGTCAAGCCAAGCTCTTTCCTCCCAGCGCAGCGTGAGGGCTGTGCCAGCCCCAGGTGTCCCCTACTTGCAGCAGTAATGGCAGTGACAGTGTGGAGAGGAACAAGAGGAGATGGTTTTGCTGGGAGCAGGTCTCAGTCCTGATGGATGAGTCTGTCCACTTCCCAGAACTCCTCGCCCCATACTGGCTTTGTTCATATGGAGTTTTCTCCTCTGTTAGGGCATCAATTACTGCTGTAAATCAGCATTCATCCAGCCCAAATTGTTCTACATTGAGCAGAATCTTTAAACAAATAGAAATGAGAAGGGTTTCAAGTTTCTGGGTCTGTGCAGAGAAATCCATTTCCTTCTGACACTGCCATCTGGGCAGCTCTCCTGCCTTCCTTGAGCTGCCGGCCCAGGGAATTCTTGCACTCAATTTAATTGACATTCTGTCTCTTAGTTTTCTGTCTGCTCCCAAGATAAGCTTAATAATGCCAGAGCTGCCTGACACAGACTTCATTCTCAAATCTTTTTGGTTTGTATCAATTTATCTCCTCTTGGCAAAGCCAGCCAGTGGTTCTGAGAGCCAGGGAAAAAACTGCCATCCTTCCTTGTGTCCCCTCAGGACCTCGCTGCTGTGAGCTTGTCACTCAGCCCTCCAGGCCCTGCTGCTGTTCTGCTCTGCTCCTGGGGTGCTCCCAAAGGTGCCAAAGCCCCAGAGGCGACTCCAAGGGCGCTGCCACGGGCACACAGCCCAGCTCTCCCCGAAGGGCAGCAGCTCTGTGCCATCACCCTCTGTGGGGCATTTACTTTTTGTCATTTACATTAAAACTGTGATGATATTCATCTTCTTGGGCACAGGACAATGATGAACTCTTTGTTCCTTCCTCTGCAGCGTCCATCCCTTCTCCACTCCTTTCAGCTTTCCATCTCCAGTGTCTCTTGATGTGCGTGGTTTTATTCTCTTTAATCAGATATGCTGTTTCAGATGTTTTATTCTCTGAGCCCACATAACTGACAGACATGTCCTGTCGGTCTCCCAAACATCAGAACTCATGATTATGCTGTGAAATGTTTGCTTTATTGTGCTCATAAAACCACAGGATGGGTCAAAGTGGAGCTGTCCTGGGCTTTGGCTGATCAATAAATCACAGTTTGCAGGGCTGGGGGTTTCGGTTCTCATCTTCATGCAAAGGGAGATCTTCCTCAGATATCTACTTTTTCTTTCTTTCTTTGTAGCATAATATAAAAGAATAACGAAAAAGTTTTCACAGATGGAACACGGATTTTATTTGTTCTGGATCCGTCAGAAATAAACTTTTCTCCCTAAATCATATTACTTGAAGAAATGCACCAGTCTCAGGGGAACAGGATTCATAACAAACAGTTAATGTCCACAGCAGATCTGCAGACACTCTCTGCTGTTGTATTAATGTGATATATGATGATGGGTGATGTAGAACCACTGATTTTTCTTAATTTGTAGTAAAGCAGGGCAGGGCTTGGAACAAGATGAGCTTTAAGGTCCTTTCAACCCAAACCCTTCTCTCGTTCCATTATTCTCTGATTCTATGACATTTAAAATGTTTAGTACTAAATAACTAAAATGTATTTAAATACAAAAAAAAAATCCATTTAAAAATACCAAAAAGCAACAGTAAAGCAGCTTCCAAATATTCTCCAAAAATGTGAAAATATCCACCTTCCCCAGGTGTCCTTCTGACTGCTGCCTGTTATTGCAAAGAGGTTTATAATTGGAAAACTCCTCTTGCTCCCCTCCTGCACCCAGGCCCCAGTGACGATGTGTCTGGGGTCGAAGGCTGAATGCAGAAAGCAAACCAGGATAAACACAGCTGCCTCGTGACAGCTGCTGTGGCACTGTGGGATGCTGATATTAAACTCATATTCAATTCAAACCAGCTCAGCAGTGTGCAGTGTGCTTGCTGCAACCATAACTCCTGATATTTATGTTGTGCCAGTAAAGCAGAGGACACAGTAAGGAGCTCCAGGGCTTCAAGAGCTGGATCTGTAAGGAAAATACTCTGCCTCATTATAAAGCAGTGGATGTTGAGTCCAAAATTCCATTTCACATGTCCAGTGTTGTTGCTAGATAATGTTATCCTTGCAAAATCAGTTTTTCTCTTCCACTTCACATTCCCTCCCAGTAGCATCCTTTTAATGATAATTTATCTGTTGTTCTAACAATGGAGCAGTAATTGGAGAAAACCACCAATCTGGGGATCTGTGTTAGGGGTGACAGGGTTTGATAAACCCATTTTGGCCTCTGCCATTAACGCTGGCGTTTGTACCCTTGCTGGCAGCTGTGTGTTACTGGTTTAGCACCAGCTGAGACCCCTTTGCACTGGGGCAGATGTTGATAAAAACGTTCTTGGAAAAGCCAGGCCCTCAGCTGAGATCCTGGAATCTCTGATCCAAGAGCGATCCCCGGGAGGGCAGAGCTTGTGCCTGACCTGCTGCAGTGCCACATCCAGCTCCCAGCAACAAAGTGAGTTACAGGACAGCCCTGCTCAGGTGTCTCTGGGAGGCTCTGGGATTTGTATTTTAAGAAAATCAATTGCAAGGAAAAGAGAGAATGGCTCGTGGCTGCCTCATCCCTCTGCAGCTCCCAGTGGCAGCTCGGTCAGTGTGATGGAACGGGAGGCAGTGTCTGCATCCTGAGCACAAACTGGGCTCCCAGGCAGGAGATTTCTCATTCCCTAAGAAAGCCAATTTATATTTTGGGCACTGGCAAAGAATTACAGAGAGCAAGGAGGAAAGTGTAGAGAGGGCCCAGGGCTGCCATGGCAGAGCTGTTTGAACAAGCTCCTTGTGACAGTGAAGATCAATCCAAATTTTTAACTTCCCTATTTCTAAATAAAGTGTTACCAAAGATTTTTATTACAATTATGAGTTATTAATACACATGATTTTAAAAGGGGAAACTGAGACACGTGAGTGGGAGTGACCCTGCAGTGATGCTTGTTCAGCTGCCATGTCCACTTGGGGACATGGCTTAAAGGTGGACTGGGAAGTATGGGGTTAATGGTTGGACTCGATCTTTGAGGTCTTTTCCAGCCTAAAACATTCTATAAATCATTTGATCATTATGATGGGACAAGGAATGTCTTTAAACTGAAAGAAAAGATTAACGGGGTTAATCTCCTTTCTCTTATTTCTGAACTTATTACATTTTTATAGTTGGGCTTGCATTGGATCTATTTATATTTTTCTTAATCAGATCTCACTTTATCTCAGCATTTTCTACCCAAAGCCAAAACGAGCATGTTCTAGCTGGTGTTGTCCCAGGCAGTTTGGCTGCAGCAGAGAGACACCAGCAGGATAAAAGGGGCTGTTCACAACAAAATCCAATGCATGGGAAAGGAAGGAAAAATTTCAAAGCACCAAACCTCCTATACTGCCGAAACTTGTTTTTCTATTTGTTTCTCTTTGTTTTACCAAGGGAAATTTATGAGATGTCAGAGCTTGTTAATGTTGTTGATGCTGGAGAAGCAACAAGCACCCTGGGCTGAAAGGCTCCAAAAAAATAAAAATAACCAAGCGAGGGAGGTGGTTGCCCAAGGCCAAACTCATTAGCTCCAATCACTCCTCTCTGGGGCCGGGGATGCCGAACCAGCCAGGGATGCTGTGGAGGGGACAGGAGGGGACGGGACCAGCCAGTGCTGGGCACACAGGCTCTGGCCCCAGGGTGTCCTGGGCATGGGGAAATGGTACAGCAGAGTCCATGTGGGAAGGTGCCGCTGTTTGCAAAGTGAGACACGGAAAGGAGAACAAGAAGGAGAAAAAGCACGTGCCAGGCTCAGAGTCTTGACGGGAGTTTTGTAGATAATTCAAGTTGCTCTCAACATGAAAAATAACGTCGTTAATTCTCCTCCTGTGTTTCAGTAGGACAGCAGCAGGAGCTGCTCTTTACGGCTGATTTTCCCCCATCTCATCCAGGCTGGAGGATGCAGCCACCTCCTGCAGATCTGTCCTGGAAGGGCAGTGTGGCGCCGAGGGGTCTGTGGTACCCCCAGGCTGGCCAGTGGCTCTTCTAAACCATGGGACAGTGGCACCCCTGTATCCCAAACAGGGGATGTGACACCCCCACTGCTCAGAGAACAGGATGGTGGCACCCTGGTGCCTCAGAGCTCAGTGACTGTCCTTTTCCTCCGGGTGAGGGGCGATGTTTAACACACTGTGCTCCTGTAACTCCCCAGCTCACACCAGGAAGGGAAGGTTTTCCTCAGAGCTGATGAGATGTATTGATCTAAGGATAATTAAAAGCTTCACATCAAAGAAGTCCGGCCTGCATAATTAAAAGCCTTGCATTAAGGAAGTCCAGCCTGCAGCGATGAGAATAGGCCAGGCTGCTTGCAGGAAAGCTGTGGAAGTAGCACCCGTGAGACACGAGATGTCAAATTACTCCTTGCCATTAAATTACCTGATTAATTTAACCACTGTTTTGTGTGTGGTTGAGCCCCATTTCTATGGATGTATTCATTATTCATCAAGACTGACCTGAATATTTTAAGCCAACAGTTTTCGGCCTGCGTGTTCTTTGGTGCTGTTGGGGTCTCCGAGCTGCCACGTGCAGCCCGGGTCCCCACAGAATCCCACAGCAGAGCACAGGAGGAGAAATGTCACCTCCAGGCTGGAAATGCCTGCAGGACCTGATCAGCTCCCTTCTGCGGGGGTACAAGGATTGGACCTGAATTGTGTGTAATTAATTGCACAGTGGGCTATTAACAAGCAAATGAAGAAACCAGACAAAGAGGGGCTTGCAAGAGAATCAATTCTCTTTTCAGTGCCTTTCAGTTCTTCTGTTGGTGTGCTATGACAGATTGTGTTAGACACAGCAACTACAGGATGATGGTCTGCAGAAGACAGATATTTTCATATATTCATTGTTACATTATGGCCCAGCCCATGAAAATGCAGTTACAGGTTTGGGGTATAGGCTTCATTCCAACCACTTATTATTTTTAAACAAAACTTGAAATATTGCAGCCAGCAAAGTCTTTTGCATAAAGTATACAAAGTTTCTGTTCTATTTATTTAGCTGTGATTACCCAAAACATCATAATTCTTTAAGTGCATATATTTGTCTGTGTTTTGAGGGGGAAAATGTGAATAAAGCTAATTGTTGTTGTGCTTCATTAAAGCATATTTCCAGCTCTGGTTATTTATCTACAAAACTTCCCTGTGTATAAATTACTGTATCTCCATGCTGCAGGTTCCTGGTGAGCTGTGTGAGAGCTGAATCGGTCCAGCCCTGGATGTGGCACCACTGGCAGGTCCCCAGCCCTGGGAAGGGTCCGGGGAGAGCTGCTGTACCTGCAGCAGGGAACATGAGCCTCCTGCAGCCTTTGGGGGCAGGTAAGTGGATTTATGCAGTGATGGCTACAGGAAGCCCATGGAAAAGGTGTTGGGTGGGGGTTTTTATACATTCTGGAAGCTTTTCTCACAGTGGTACCATCACCCTGCTGTGGAGGCAGGCACATCTCACCAAGACAAGGATTTGCCACCCCACAGCCTCTGTCCTCCAGGGATCCAGCACCAACTCATATTGGAAATAGTCCCCCAAACCCTCCGGGGAGAGTGGTGACATTTAAATTCTTTGCACCTCTGTCTTTGAACAAAACTATTTTGTACATTTCTCTGGATAAAAGAGGCTCACAGGGTTATTTTGGGAACAGTTTTGCAAGCTGGTTTCAAATTCAGCAGTGCACTAAAGGGCTGTGAGCCATGACTTTGCCTCAAGCCTGAATTAAATACATTTCTAGTTCACAAATACAAGACAAGTGCATGTCCTGGTGTCACTCAGAGGTGACAGTAAACACTTCCACGGCCCCTTGGAGCGAGGCCCCTCCACGGGTGCATCAGTGATGGGTGCAGTGTGTCCCACCCTCCCACAGGACAGCGGAGCTGTCGGACACCGGGAGGAGATGAAGGCAGAACTTGTGTCATTAACTCTGAAACACTTCAGCAAATTATGTACTGTCATACTTGTACTGTCTTATCCAGGAAAGGTTGGTTCCTCTGCTGTTTTCACTGGAGCAGCTCTGTGCTGCAGAGCTGCGGTTGTTTGACGTGGCATTGGGCTGTGGGACCTGGAGCCCCTTGAGGCACTGGAAGGGACCCTAAGGTCTCCCCGAAGCCTTCTCTTCTCCAGGCTGAACAGCAGGTTCTTTTCTAACCAGCTCCTTTAAGGCATGTCCTTGCCCAGAGGTGGCACGGGGAAGGAAAGCTCTGAGTGTCCGGGCTCGTGGTGGCTTTCCAAGCCTGTCCAAACCTCTCCCGAGCACAGCTGCTTAAGAGCACGAGGGCACCCAAGCAGAGGAGGCACTCACATCCATCAGAGTGACAATTAAATCTCCCTCATGCTGTGTTTAGGGCTATTTTGGGGAGCCTGGGGGAGTTCTACATCTCAAAGCCAGGTGCTGTTTGCAGGAGGGGGCGAGAGCCGCAGGCTCAGCTGTGCCAGGGGAGGCACCACAGCTCAGGAATGTGCGGAGCAGGGAAGTTCAGGCAGCTGGAAAAAGGCCGCAGAGTCAGATGTGAAGTGTGAGCTCGTTTCGAGGAACTGTCCTCGGGGAGTGCAAAGCCCCGGGAGAGCTGAGCCGTGCCCTGCAGCCGTGATCCTGCTCCGAGCCGCTCTCCGCAGCCTCCGGCACCGCTGCAGCCGGGCCAGATGTTCCCCAGAGGAACCTGCCCTGCTCCTGCTGGAGGCCTGGGCATTGCCGTGGCTCAGTGACAGATTTTCTCTCACCCTGTAACTTCCCTCCGGAGAGCTCTGCTCTTGGCTTTCCCGTTCCCGTGAGTCTCGTTGGTGCAAGTGGAGCTTTCACGTGGAAGCACAGCACAGGTAACGGCATGGAGAGACAGTAAGGGAGGTGGAACACCCCAAGCAGGACACTGAAGGGATGAGGATGTCAAATTTTCCCAAAAATCTGTCTCTAGCACTGTCATTGTAGGGATTTTAGCCAGAAATCAGAAACAATGGTCAGTTCTCTGCGAGCACGGCGAGGTGGTTTGAAAGGTGGATGTCTGGTTATTTCGAAGGCAGCCCACAGCACCCTTATGAACACGAGCTTGCCAGGGCTCCTCCCTTGTGCCTCCATGAGTTCATCAGTCTTTTTCTTTTCAAGGTCAGAAATGAAGGATTGGGAACTGATGCAGCTGCAGTGACACGGCCCAGTGATGCTGTCCCGGTGGGATGCAGGGTGGGGAGGGGGATTGCAGGGCTGGAGCGAGCTGCACCGAGCCTGGCAGGGGGAATTCCTGCTGGAATGGTGCTTCCAGAGGCTTGCCAAAATGGGAAGAGCAGCAGCGAGGACGGGGGATGCGGGCTCAGGGCTGGGAGCGCCCCGGCACAGTGAGGGGGCGGCAGGGGAGGTGCTGCTCCGTGCGGCCGCTGGTAGCGCAGCGTGTGCTCTGCTCCTCACTCGCCCAGCCCGGCATTTGTCATGGTAATTACGGGATGCTTTCCCCATAAGCACTTGTCCTTGAAGGGCGTTCGTGCCGCTGATCCGGGGTTGTCTGCGCGGGCAGAGACATGACGGATGGCTCCGGGGGGAGCAGCCTCCCTGAGACGCCTGGGAAGCCACGGGCACACAGTGCCAGGGCAGCGCCTCGTGTCTGCCTCTTCTTTCTGGGTATCTCCATTTTGCATCTGATTGCTGTCTGCGGGAGTGTTTTGTTCTCTCGGGTCACCAAAGTCAGCAACACAAATCTGATTTTTCAGGCTTTCTGCTTTGTTTAGATACTCCTTGAGTAAATGCTTCCCATCAGGAGCCTCCCTCAAATCCATCACTGAGACATTTTTTATTATCAGTGCTTGGCTGGGGTACAGCAGCCTGGCAGGGCCCCGTCACTCATGGCAAAACCTTCCACTAGCCCAGGGACACCTTCCACTAGCCCAGGCTGCTCTAAACCCCAATGTCCAACCTGGCCTTGGACACTTCCAGGGATGAGGCAGCCACAGCTGCTCTGGGCACCCTATGCCAGGGCCTCCCCACCCTCACAGGGAAGATATCTGACATTGCCCCCATCCCTGATGTACAAATTAGACATAAAATTAGTGAATTAGGCACCGTGTTTCCACTTATGTACATGTAAGCATAGCCCAGTCACTGATCCAGGGAAATCCTCACTGGAGCTGCATCCTGGCCGTGCACCCCCAGTAGTGCCCTTGCAAAAGACCAAAATTAGGAGATGAACACTCATCCTCTCCTGTTCCCAAAACTTCTCCCAGCAGAAATGTCAAGAGAACACGCAAGCTTCTCCAGCAGACACTTCTACAGGAGCTGTACATTCTGTACACCTCTGCGTGGCCAGCCGACCATTGTAGCTTGAAATCAAAATTAATTAAACCTTGTTTACCGTTTGGAATTACTGAGCTAATGAATATCATACCTCTGAGGCATCCATCTTGGTCAACTATATTGTGCCTCACAGCTGTTGTTTTCATCTAGATTAGGTTTGCTCCAGGTTTTATGAAGACATCTACGAAGTAATAAACCCTGTGCTTATTTGACTCAAAAAAAATTATAAAATTTTTATTAGCTTCCAAGGAATTAGGTTTTCTAGTTTTTTCCCTGCAATAAAAGTTGATTTGTTCTCTATCTGCCTGATCGAGTACTTGGGTGCTGGCTATTACTTAAATCTAATGACTTTTTAAAAGACGTTAGGGTTGTCTCCTGTGAGCGAACACTGGGTTTGTGGAATTACACACTGATTACTCTGTTATAAATGTGGTCACACCTCTGCTATTAAATTTTACCTGCATAAACAATTCCAATACGCAGAAATACTGCTATTCAGTTATTTATACCCACTTTATTAAGGTTATTTTTTCAGCAATTGCAGTGCTTTTAAATCTGCCGTGGCTTATTTAGTACCAAGAGACAGAAAATCCAGTGTGTCACAGGGAAGCATCGCTTTCAGCCCTCTCTCTCTGGCCACCTGGATTTATTTACTGCTGCGGGTGATGCCAGAGAGCAAAAAGACAGGAGATAGCAGCCTGTCCTCCCAGACGTCCTCAGGCACGGCTTCTCCCAGGGCACGTTTTCCTGCCCAGCCTGCGTTCCTGGCCGGGACGCAAGGCAGCTGCCTCCCTGCCATAGGAGTTCGTCTCATTTCCTGCTCTGCAGTGAAATCCTGATGTTAGGTGCAGCTCAGGGCTCCATAGGGATGTGTCTGTGCTGGGGGGACCCCTCTGCTCCCGGGACAGCCCTGGCAGGAGCAGCCCTGTTATAGCAACTTCCAGCACCTGATGGGGCTCCAGGAGAGCCAGGGAGGGACTTTTGCAAGGGCCTGGAGTGACAGGACGAGGGGGAATGGCTTAAACTGAAACAGAGCTGGTTTAGATCAGATGTTAGGAAGAAATTCTTCCCTGTGAGAGTGCTGAGGCCCTGGCACAGGGTGCCCAGAGAAACTAGGGCTCCTCCATCCCTGGAAGTGTCCAAGTGCAGGTTGGATGGGGCTTGGAGTGACCTGGGAGAGTGGAAGGTGTCCCTGCCCATGGCAGGGGGTGGGCATGAGATGAGCTTTAAGGTCCTTTCCAGCAAAAACCGTTCCAAGCGTCTGTGATCCCAGGAGCAGGGGCAATGCCGTGGCACACGACTGCATGGACACTGCTCTCTCCCTGGGAATGGGCATCCATCAGAGCCTGGGGAGCTGTGATCCGCCCCTGGGGACAGTCAAGGACCTGCGGGGAGACAAACCTCACCACGCATGAGACACCCGTTCTGCCAGAGCAGCCTCCTCCAGGGGAGGGAAGGTGGGAAGCTGTTAGGTGGAAAATCACAAGCCGTAATCCTGACAAAGCACCTGGGTCAGAGTAATGTGGATTAAAGTGGGCTCCCCTTATTGACATATTGCCTGTCAGAGCAGGGATATTTATATCCTAAATGGGCACCCACTTCAAGCAGGTTCCGATGAGTAATACGGCTGTCAGCCCTGCAGAGGGGCAGTGTCTCGTACAGAGATCAGCTCTTAAATGAGTGGTCCCTCACCAGATAAAAGCCAGACCGAGGGCCTGGTGGCAAGCTCCGTGTTGCTTAGCACTTGTTGCCACGCTACGGAGAGCCAGGAGCCGCAGGCCATCGGCCATCATCTTGCTGGGCTGTGGTGCGCTGGCATTGCAACAGGAAAAGCTGCCTGGATTGGGAGCAAATGAGCTGCTTTCAGCATACAGAGGAAGCCAAAGTGAGAAGTGCACACAAAAATTCAGTTTTGGTGCTTCCCAGACCTGGCAGGGGCAGAAGGGGAGGAGAGAGGAGCGAGCTGTGTCAGGGACGTGCTTAACCGTGGATGTGACCTTGCTGCTGCTTGTCTTTGCCTTTGAGCTCCCCAATAAATCAGACACTTATCTCTGCTTATTGCTTATTTATGACTCCATCGGAGCTGCGGGGCCGGGGCCGGGGGCCGAGCGCTGAGCACACCCGTGTGCGCGGCTCCGCATCGCCGGGAGGACAGCGAGAGCAGTAAATGATAACAGAAAGGGCCTGCTGGGGACCTGCGGGCTCCAGCAGCAAATGTTACCCAGCCATCTGTTCAAACCAGCTGAACTCCTGTCCTTTTGTGCATTTCGAGCAGACTTCACACCCTCGCAGCAGTCGGTGCTCAGAGCGTGCCCTGCGAGGTGGGGCCGGGCTCGCTCCCAAGGGCGCTTTGTCCTCTGTGCTCCCGGGTCCCCGAGGCATCCCCGGCGTGGCTGGGCTGGATCTGCAGCCTCTGGTGCTGCATCCCGTGGGGTTTGGGGAGAGAGATGAGGTGCTGGGGCTGGAGGCCACTCACGGTGTCTGGGGGTGTTTCTGCAGCCCAGCCCGTGGAGAGGCAGCTCTGCAGAGGTGTTGGGGTTTCCTGCATGAAACTGGCCTTGTTCTTCCGAAATACGTTGGGAAAGGCAGCAAAAGTGAATGGAGCAGTAACTATTTCTGTGTCTCAGGATGGACTGGCAGGACTGGTCTCTGGCTGGGCAATGCTCGGGGTGGTGCTGCTGACCCCAGCCTCGGCGGGCGCAGCACGGGCACAGCCCGGATCGGGTCGGGGCTTTGGGCTGGGGATGCCCACCCTGCCCTCGCGGTTTGCTCTGAGCTGGACTTCTCAAGAGCCCATTTCCAACAGGAATTGCCCCCCAGCCTGTGCTCTGGGGCTCTTTGGGGTTTTATCACAGAATCCCAGAATGGTCTGGGTTGGAGGGGGCCTTGAAGCTCCTCTCATCCCACCCTGCTGTGGGCAGGGACACCTTCCACTGTCTCAGAGCCCCAGTCCTCCGGATGAGCGATTTATCCCAAAGCCTGTGGGAAAACTATGAGAAAACAAACTTTCATTTAAACACTAAAGCTTCATTTTTATGATCATTATGATTTTCAACTCCCTTACCTGTTCCTGCATTCATTTCCATCCAGGATAATGAGGGTCACATTTGCAGAAAGTGATTTAATTACAGGAACTTTTGCAAAGCAAGGAGTCTTTTTTCTTTAATCCAGAGTGATAGCTATTCCCCACATACTTATGTTCATTTTAAGAATCAATAAAGCACAAACATGTCTAATTACCCTAAAATATTTTGCAAAATCAGAAGTCAGATTAGATTTTGCTTAAGCATCAAATAGAAATTTTAATGTCCACCAGAATCGATATGTTACCCTCGGGTCCTAAGATTTTCACTTACATGCTTGATCATACATTATAATGAAGGTTTGTAATAACATTACAACCTTCCTGAATGCATTTTCTGTATAATTTACATTTTCCCCACTTTCTGTAGCACAGAGATCCAAATATCATTACTCAGAAAAATAATGCACAGCTGTTTTTCTTGTCCTGTTCCCTGAATTTACTTGCTGATGAACATTAGCCTGAAATATTTTGATGATTTAATTAAGGCCTTACTAAAAATACTTCAACTGCATTGTAATTCTTCCAAAAAGAGGGGGAGCTGCATGGCTGCCCTTTCCGTTCTGCACAGGGAGTGAAGCTGGGCAGGAATTACCTCCCTCTGCCCTTGACAGTCCTGTCAGCTGACATCATTTTCCAGCCAGCTCCGCAGTTCTCCAAGCCCCCCTCCCACCTTTCCCCTGCTCTGAGGTCCCGGTGGATGCCGGTGGGAGCAGGGGTGGGAGCAGGAGCCAGAGGGGACACGATGGGGTGGGGTGGCTCTGCCCAGCTGCCTCCCGGAGCTGACCACGCTCTGAACCATGGATGCAAATCTCTTTTTCCACACTTTCCCTTGCCCCTGGGACAAGCTGTGTCTGGGTGTGTGAGGGGAGAGCCGAGGACGGGCTCTGCTCAGGGCCTCATGTTGCCCGTGTTTCTCCTTCCCCAAGGAGAGTGTCCAGCCCTTCTCCGGCCCTTGCCCCGGACACCTCCAGGAGGACACAGAGACTTTCCGAGCCAAGCTGCAGTGCCAGGGCTTGGCAGCAAACACTCGCTGGTGTCTGCCAGCACCAACCATTACCCTGATTACCCCGCGTGCCTCCATGGCCACAGTGGATTTCTCACTTTGCCTCTATATTCCTCACACAGATGAAGCAAGGAATGAAATCCCGGAGTTGGGCTCCTGAAGGTCAGACAGTCTCGACAAGGGGCTGGGGGCTGGCAGGGGCACCCAGGGAAGCACCAGGACCCTCTCTCTGCCCTCCCAGCTTCAGCTGGAGCAAAGCCATGCCCTTCCATGTGCCAAGCTGGCAATGAGGACCAAAAACCCAGGGAAAGGTGTAAACAGAGTGGCTGGAAAAGATCAAGCCCATGGGGACTCAGAGGCTTGGTCAGAGCAGTCCCTTCCCTTCCCTCTTGGGAGCTGAGGAGTCTGTCACACTCTGCTCTGAGTGCTGGGGGAGATTCAGAGACTAATCAAGGTGTAAGTTTGGTTAAATTTCTTTAAGTTTCCATTTAGATGGTGCTACTTGGAATTAAAGTGAAGCAAACAAAATCAAGTTAGTCCACCTTAATTCTAAACAAAAGTGTTTCCAAAGGTATTTAATGCAATTTGACTAATCCATTTAAAAGTTAATTCTGATTATTTTCCTGATCTCACTGGGTACACAGGCCCTCATTAACTTCAGCAGAACTTGGCTATGCACCAAGCTCCACACTGAAATCAGACCAGTCCAGGCTGGAGGGGACTTGGAGCACCCTGGGATTGTGGAAGGTGTCCCTTCCCATGGTAGGGGTGGGACGAGATGAGCTTTAAGGTCCCTTCCACCCCAAACCATTCAGGGATTCTAAGTCTGGTCCCCCTCCTCAGGACCTGGGTGCTCCCTCCTGCTGTGGCAGGGACTCAGCAAGCCTTGAGCAGTGGGAGTGGGGGCTCTGCCTCTGCTGTCCCCAGGATAACCAGAGGGATAAGGGACACCGTTGCTGTCAGCTCAGCACCTCAGCTACTTAAAATAAATCCTGACTGCAATGCAGAATTGCAATTTTCCCCTTCTGTTTTAAAAAAGGGGTAGGATCAAGTAGCTGCAGAGCTGGGGCTGCCAAGCGTGCAGCAGCAAGCTATTATTCCTCCCAATTAAAAACCATATTAACATTTGTAGAGCGCTGTCAGTGAGCCTGTAACAATCTCTGCTGGCTCTGCTTTACGTATGGATGAGAACTTAACAGTCCTTTGCAGACAGATGGAAAATGACTTTGCTTTCTCATCTGGTGTTTTCGGAGATGTGGGAGCGTGAAAAGCTTTAAGCCCCTTCTTAGAAACCCCACGTTGGTAAAGCCTGTCTGTGTCACCAGTGGGACCAGTGGCATCAGCTGCAGCAGTGGAGGAGGCAAGGGACTTTCTTCCAAAACAGAAAATCTCTGCCAGGACTGACCGTAGGCCACAGAACCACAGAACAGTTTGGGTTGAAAGGGACCTTAAAGCCCATCCAGTGCCACCCCAGGGTGCTCCAAGCCCCATCCAGCCTGGCCTTGGACACTGCCAGGGATCCAAGGGCAGCCACAGCTGCTCTGGGCACCCTGTGCCAGGGCCTCCCCACCCTCACAGGGAAGGATTTCTTCCTAATATCCCATCTAAATCTACTCTCTTTCAGCTTAAAGCCATTCCTCCTTGTGCAGGCCTTTGTGTCGCTCTGTCCCTGAGCAGGAGAGGGCCATTTGTACTCTCCCACACGTGTCACTTACTTTGTCATCATGTGAGATGACACGTTGCTGCCAGCCTTGTCCAGAAACAGAGACAGTGCTCGTGCCTGTGACTCCCTGTCTCTCCACATGCCTTCAGATCTGACCAAGCTCCAGACCAGCAGCATTTCCCAGCCATGGTGGGAGGGCTGGTCTGGCTGTGGCCCCCACGGGTCTCCCTGCCCAGGACAATGTCCAGAGCTGCCCATCCCACACTGTTCCCACCTTAAACCGTGGCTGAGTGATCTGGCAGTGCCCTTCCTGATGCATTCTGGGCATGTGAGTCAGAGGGAGCTCACAGCAGCTCCGTTTGTCAAGGAGCAGGCCCCGGGTGATGTCACAGGCTGCCCCTGGGGACTGGCTGGCTCTCGGGGGGCTCTGGCCATCGCAGTCCCCGAGTCCATCCCACCCCTCTGCTGGGCCTCAGCTCCTTTCCTCAGGGAGAGCACAGCCCGAGGCGTGTCAGAGCTCATTGCCTCTGAGACCTGCATGTTTTTCCCTTGGATGCTCTGCCTGCTTCTGCTTGACATTATTAATCAGAGGAGCATCTGGCTCTGCTGAGCGCCCGCCATCCCCTCGCTGTCCCTGTGTACGGCGTGTGACAGAAAAATGCTAATTATTTAGATGTGATACACTTGTTCATAAAGGGCCAGTGAATTTAGTTGAGATTGATTTAACCCTTCTTTGAGAATGTTCCTTCCAGGAGGCTGAGCATGACCAAGAGGCAGAGGAGCCTCTCTGATCCACCGGCTGTTTTCAGTGGCCATAGGAAAAGTTGGTGTTAGAGAAGAGGTTGGATTTTAAAATATTTAAAATATTTGAACTTTGTAATTTGTCTGCGTGGACAAGCACTGTCCCAGGCTGGGCCAGACTCCCTCTTGGACATATATACAAGAAGGAATGACACGTCAGGTGCCTGGAGTGGCCCAGGTCTGTGCCCCACCTGGGAGGACCAGAGCTGAGCTGTGCACAGAGGAGCATCCCGGTGCTCCCCACACCTGTTTGCACTGGCAGAGCCCCAGGAGGAGGAGGGGGATGTGCAGAGAAGCCTTTCCTGCTGTCAGCTCCCATCTCCCACCTCGCTGCAAGGCTCTGGCTCTGCCTGCTCTGCTCCTTCGGGCCCATCCATCACTGCTACTCGCTCTGAACTTTCCCAAACATCACTGAGAGCAAACCCACAATATGTTTTCTCCAAACAGTGCAAATGAGCCCAACAAATTCCAGTCATCACAGCCTTGCACTCCAAGGTGCTCTATTAATATTATTGAGTCTGCGGGTGTGAGTCAAACTTGTCCAGTCACCGCTGATGCTGGGGATGGGGAGGCTGTGACTCACCTCTCCCGAACTTCTTCTCTCCGTGGGTTTAGTGCAGCCCAATCATCACCAGATGGGTTGGAAGCAGCTATTCCAGCCCAATGCACAAACCCATGAACTTTCAGGGCTAAAGCTGCAGCGACAGGTGTCTCTTTGCTCACCCTCAGTGTTACTGCCAGTCAGAACGCAAGCAGCCACATCAAGAGAGACTTTGTCTTGCTGTCCTTGGATTTTCCAAGCCCTCACAGCTTAAGAGATAACTCGGTGTTGGTCTGGTTCTCTGTAAAGTGCAAGTGACCCTCATTTCCACATCGCTCCTTCCCCTTAATTGCTTCATTCTCTTGCAGCCCCTCAGCCTGTTAAACCCAATGGTTTTGCTCTGCACATCACAAGCTGATCCTGTTCTTGAAAAGATTCCGTTGAATTCTTTTTGCTGCTTTTGTATTGCAGATTTATGCAAAATTTATAAACAAAAAAGTCCCAAGCAGAAATCTCTTTTTTTTCTTCTAAAAATATTCAGAACGAGACTTGTGGAACATCAGGAATAATGATTCAATGATTCAATCCAGATAGATTTCAACAGCAAGAAGAAAAAAAAGAACTTCTTCAGAATGGCAGATTGAGAAATGACTACATTACATATGAATAAAAAGAGTGTGTTAAACTTCCTAGTGTATTAGACTTCCTGCCACAGATCTATTAAATGGGATGTAAAGGAGGCAGTGAGTCCAAGTCAAAGCCCTCCTCTCAAATGAAGCCACCAGGAATGTGCCCATGGCTGTCCCCATGTCCCCACGTGCTGGTGGAGGGTGGGGCAGGGCTGGAGGAGCCAGGGGGAGGTGACCCCCCAGCTCACTTGAGAGCACCACAGGTGAGCCCAGGAGAGGCTGTTTCACGGAAGAGGTACAGATTCAGGTTTTATCTCCTTGTTCCAGGCTATGTCAGCAAAGGACACCTTTGGAAGTGTCCAGGGCCAGGTGGGACAGGGCTTGGAGCACCCTGGGACAGTGGAAGGTGTTCCTGCCCAGGGCAGGGGGTGAAGTGGGATGGGCTTTAACGTCCCTTCAGACCAAACCATTCTGGAATTCTGGGATTCTCTGATCTTCACCAGGACCCTCAGCAGAGCCATGAACACATCCCACTTGGTAAAGAAAAGGGGCTTTGGGGATTGCCGGATTTTTTTCCTTTATGGCAAATTTATACTTGGGGCAGTACTTTACACATCAGGAGATTCAGCCAGGCCCCTAATGGAGTTTTCAGAGGTCCCAGGCTGCATTGATTTCATGCCCATCTACACCTTTCAGGGCTTTAGCACATTTTGGAATCTGGCCGAGGGATCTCTACTGCAGCTTATTTTGGCAGAGCCTTCACTCAAGATGTGGGGCCAAATCCTCAGCTCAGATAAATCACTGACACAAGTGGCACTATGCTGATTTGCACCAGTCACAGAGTTTAAATTAAAATTTAATTGAAAACTTAAGCTGTCATTAATTTTCAATGGATGGCTTTTGCAAGAATGCAGCCAGATCTCCACCAGTTCAGTCTCCTGCCTGGCCGTCTCCAACAAAGGAACAAAGAAATGCTGATTACCACAGCCATGCCTGGTGTATTTTGATCCTCTGCCTTTACCTTTCCCTTCAGCACTGTCTGCCAGCACAGCCTGTGTGATCCTTTGTATCAGGAGATCAGTTATTTGCATGCAAATCTCCTTCGTTATCGTCACCCTCTCCTACAGAGTAATTGACTTTCTGGGGCCTGGGCTGTATTGTGGCTTCCCCAGCTGGGGCTTCTATTATGTTGCATCTTCTATTAAGTGTTGCCCTAGAAATGCAAGCAAAAAGCAGGAATTTACAAGATAAGGTGTGTGTACGTGTGTGTGCATTCATCTGCAGGGCCACACACACAAATAGTGATGGATACACCAGGATATTGATTTTAAAAGGATAATAAATTAATTTTGACTTAAGCATAAATATTATGGAATGTCCTGAGCTGAAAGGGAGCCACAAGGATCATCCAGTCCAGCTCCTGGCCCTCCACAGGATACCCAAATACCCACCCTGTGCCTGAGAGCGTTGTCCAAACACTCCTGGAGCTCTGGCAGCTTTGGGGCCATGCCCATTCCCTGGGGAGCCTGTTCCCACTGCAGCCAAGCCATCGGAGCACGAGGTAACAGGGGGAGCAGGATGACTGATGTAACGAGTGATCTAATTTCCCGATCGGTTAATCCCAAATTAAAATCCTTGTGGTAAGATTTAGGTCTCTGGTAGTGTGGAGCCACAGTCTGAAGCAGAGCCCAGCTCATAATGAAGTGACTCCCATTAGCAGGGGACGGCGTCCCTCGTTAGGCAGCACTACTGCTCCTGCAAATGAAGAAAAACGCTTTAGACAGGACGTAATCAGGCATGGAGAGGCACAGCCACAGCACCAAAGTTGAGGTGACTTCAGAGAGATGTGGTTCTGTGCTGCAGCAGAGCACAGGAATTGTGCTGATGAGGCTTTAAAACAACACAGAGAAAGAATTGTGCTGGAATTTTCACGGGTGGGAAGTATTTTTTGCCCTGTAGGTCTGTGCAGGACTAACTTCATGACAGTATAAGCTTTGGAGAAAGATGTTGAGAGGCAGAGGTCCTGGTTTAAGTCTCAGAGACTGGAACTGTGGGGATGATTGGAGAAGAACGGGAAGCTGGCCGCTGCTTTTGATGGGATGCTGGGGGCAGAGGAGGTGTTTGCATCCATGCTGCTGAGTGGGAGGGAGACCGGGATGCACAGAGGGGAAGAAGCAGCCCTCAGTGTCAGCGGCTCCCCCTAGAGTGTTCTGACAGTGGGTGAGATGGGGGGGCCTTTCCAGTGGGTTTGTTTTCAATTCCATCCCTGACTCTTTAAATTCATCGAGTGAACAACCTCGTAAGTGCGGGGCAGTATTAATTCTGCAGCTTGGCTGTGAACTTCAGCTCCTTGTCTGTGCCTCGCGCTCGGGAAATGCCACAGGGAGGGTAACCTTTCGCAGGTGTCAGCTGTCTCAAAGCACGACTCTGCTCCCCTTTCAGGAGAGCAAATGGCAACATGATGAGGGCAGGGGAAAGAGCAAACCTCTTGTGCATGTCCTGCAGAGCTGGGTGCTGCTGTGCTGATTTCCAGCAGGAATGATTTGTCCAACTGTATTGGGATCTAAACCTTGCCCTTCCTCCCACAGACATCTCCATCTCTTTGTTTTCATTCCTTCATTACTATTCCCACATCCCTCTGTCCTCATTTGCTCCCAAGCTCATCCCTGGGCAAGCACTCCTGTCTCCACTGCACATCAGAAATGTTTGAGCTGTTCTACTCTCCAGCATATCACAGATAGTTCCTAAAGGCTTTATGTGTGATTCTGACTGTTTCTAGTGTAGAGAAACCATCATCACCCGGTCAGTGGCTGTTGGTATTCATGGCTAGGGGCTGGAGCCTTTCAGAATAGTTTTATTGCACACAAGGTCTGTAGTAGGTTCAAACTGTGGTTTCCTCTATACCTGGAAAATGTGGAAATACTGAAGATCAGCCCAGCCTGCAGAGTTCTTGGTTTCTTCGGTGATGGGAGGTGTCTGAGGCACCCGATGCAGATGGGCTGAGCCACCAGGGCCTGTGTCACCCTGATCCGTACCAAACACACCCTGATCAGACATGACCACAGCCTCACACAGAGTTGTGTCACAACTGCTTTAAAACACGTTTCCCTTGGATTCATTTTCATGTGCTGACAAGATCGAGCCCTTGGACTGACAGCAGCAGCTGGAAGCCAGAAGGTGACATGGCCAAGCAGCCCCTTCCAGGCGGTTCTGCCTCTGCCCTGGCTGCAGCACCAACCCCAGAACCTCTGCCACCATCCCCAGGCACACGAAGCCTCTATCACTTCGTGCAGTGACTGCTCCTGTCTCCCTACTCACACTGTTCTTTCCAAACAATCCATTTTCCACTGGTGCCCAGTCCAGGATCTTCATCAGAGGCAAACTCTGCACTGCAGTGGGTACCTGGGAGAGGGAATATTGCTGTCTGTCCCTCAGATCATCCTAATGAGACTGAACTCTGTATAAACGGTCACTCACTTCCCTGTGAGGCTTGAGAAATTCCAGTGGAATGGGTGGAGGTGGGTGATGGACCTGGGAAGTTGCTTTGAATGCAGGGCCAGATCAGGACCTAGTAAATGAATGCCTATTTCTAAAACAAAAGCAACAACAACAGGATTGTCTCACAAACCTGATGAGCCACATTGATCAGTGGAGGATAAGGAGTGGGGTATGAAAGACAGGAGATGAGGAAGCATCTGGGTGCTCCAGTGATGCTTGGCACAGTCGGAAGCTTGGTCTGCAGCATTTGCTGGGTGCACAGGATCACTTCACCCTGTGAGAGCTTCAGGGCAGGGACAGGCTCTGAGAAATGCCATCGCACAGAGAGAAAGGGGGAGTCTGAGCTAACAAACTGCACAGAGGGAAATGGGGGATATGGGGCAGAGGCAGGAACAGCTCACAGCATTCCAGAGCCTGTGCAGCTTCCCCAGGCACCCTCCCTCCTCCTCCTGCAGCACTCAGTGCACAGTCGCAGTGCTTATAAATCCTCTGTGCCACAGCATTCAGGCTTCCTTTTCCTTCCTTAAACCCATGGAGGCGTTTCAGCTGGATTTCCAGTGATTTGACTGTCAGTTTTAATAAACAGCTTAAACAAACAGCACGTGCCAACCGCTCTTGCAGCCTCTCGCTTGCTCAAACAGTTGGCAGATTTGAATGTTGGGCGATGGATTTAAGGGAAGCATTTGTGCTCACGTACCAGGCTGGTGGAACAGCTCGGCTGGAGCAGCTTGCAGGGGGAATCCGAGGGCTCCTGCAGCCCTGGCTGGTGCTCTCAGATGCTTTTCCCTTGCCCCAAATCCAGTGGATTTCAGGGTAAAGTTAGTTCTGTATTTCTTACGGCCTCAGCACAGTCTGGTTATCCCTGCAGCTGGTTGGGAGCAGGAGTGGTGGGGATGGATTGTGCTGTGAAGTCAAGGGCATCAATTTCTAGCTTGAAATCAGTGTTAACTTTGAAAACACTTTCCTAATTTGGCAATTTTAGGCAGAAATGGATTGAACAGTTGGGAGAAACACAGAAAAGCAGCAAATAAAATAGACAGGGATTTGGGTGGACCATTTATCCTTCCCTCCTGCTCCAAGAGGTGGTTGGCTGTTCTCAAGTAAGCCTAAGCAGGCAGATCCAGCTCATTCCTGGAAGCCTGCACTGGCAGAGGTCTCCACACCATTATCTGTGGTTATGAAGGAACCAGAGCTGTGGGGCTGCTAGACATGACCCCGAGGGTCCCATGTTTTCTTGCCTGTCTGCAAAGTTTTCCTGGTTTGAGGAAGTTCCCTGGTTGGCCCCAGTTTCCCAGCTGGCAGAGGATGGGCAAGGGATGATGACAATGATCATTGCTTGGCCAAAAAGCCTTCTAAAGGGGAGGAAAAAAGGATGAAAACAGGGGAGGGTGGAAGCTGAAGAAGAAGTTGTTGTTCTCTGTATGTTTGTGAGAGGAAAAGAGGAGAGAACTGATTTTTCCAGCAGGTAGGGATAGGAGAAAAAAAAAATTCAAATTGATCAAAAAATTAAATATTCATAGGACATTATTCATCAAGATTCATCTTGCCAAGTGGGTGAAATGAGGCAAGGGAAGAAATTAGCTTGCTTGAGAGTGTCAAAGTGATTATGTGATTAAATTGCAATTTATAATTTCTCCTTCAAAAGTGTTACTCCTTGATTTGTATTTCTGCCCCCTCTCTATTTTCCCAAGTCTCCCATTATGTGTGTGACCAGTGAACAGACAGGGCTTGTCTGAAAGCAAAGCCTCAGACACCTTCTGCCCACACCTTTGTGGGGCCAGGAGATCCCTGTGCCCAGCACATCCCCTGCCAGCATTTCCCACTGTTTATTTTCCTGGAGGCTCCTTGCATTTCCCATGACCATCCTCCCCCATCCCCACCGATCCACAGCTTTATTTACTCATTCCAGAGGCTCCTCTCTGCTCCTCTCAGCCTCTCAGACTGCAGTACTGTATAATCCATCCTCCCGCTGGATCCGTGAGGAGATTTGGTGCAGAAAAGCCATGTTTTGGTGCTTGTTTCTGTAATCCCCCAGTGCTAGGGAGGCTGCAGCTTCCACTCATACAATCTTTGCTCCAGCACATCCCAGATGTGCTCAGTACAGGCGGCAAAAGCAGGAAATAAACTTGTTCTTATATTTTACTCTCGTTTAAGAACTCAGCCTCTCACTGTTGTTGCAGTACCTACCCTAGAAAGGGGAGCTATTTCTGTTTTGCTGCCCAATAAAGATTTACTGGCATATGCTGGCTGTTTGGAAAAAAACCCACTATTAATTCCTGGCTTGTTTATGAACAGCACAAGGCTTGCACAGGTTAATTAGTTGAAGCAGGCTTTTCTTCAAGTGAATGAGCAGGCGCAGGGTTTATGGCTCTGTCACCCAGTTTATTTGTTCACTTTCTGTTTTATTTGGAAATACGCTTACACAACGATAAATAAAATCAGCTATGACAAGGCTTCTGTCTGCAGCAAACATTTAAGCCCTGCCAGGCAGTAATCCACAGAACACTTGGAGTTATCAGCCTGCAGGAGCTGGGCTTGTCTCCAAAGTGGTGGCAGAGATGTCTGGGGGCACAGAGGCAGTGCCCAACTGCAGCCAAGAGGGGTGGGGAACAGAAAACTGGTGGGGACAATGACAGTGTCAGGTGGGCTGCAGAGACACCAGCAAAACACGTTGGCTGCTGCTTGTAGGGAGAGAAACTCTCATCCCTGAACCTCCCCCGTGGGCTCTGCTGGTACAGAATCACAGGAGAGGGTTGGAAGAGACCTCTGGACATCACCTGGTCCAACCCCTTGCCCGGGCTGGGTCACCTGGAGCAGGGGACACACGAACGCACCCAGGTGGGTTTGGGATGTCTCCAGAGAGGAGACTCCAGGCCCTCCCTGAGCAGCTGATCCAGGGCTCTGTCACCCTCATGGACAGAAGTTCTCCCAGGGTGAGGGTACAGCCAGTGAGCAGAGGCTGGAGAGGACGGGCAGCTGTTGAAAGCCAAAAAGTAAATCACATAAAGTGCAGGTTTGGGCTGTTAGAACATTGGAATGGCACTGAACTCAAGGAAAACTCAGCCCGATAAAACTGCTTTAAATCCGTTTACTTGGTTGCTTCTGCTTCACTTGCAAGACATCATTATAATTACTTGGCATTGGCAAGCCATTACTCAGGGGTTCCGGGCCGGGGTAGCAGAAGACAGGATTGTCTCAGAAACCTGATGAGCCATATTGATCAGTGGAGGATGAGGACCGGAGTATGAACAGCCCACATTCTTTATTTGCCTCATTGTTAGGGCTGGGTTTGCAGCCCAGATTTGACAGTGAGTTATGGGGGTGCCGGGTGTTTTTATGTCACTTGTCACATAACACAGCTCAGCATTTGCATCCCCTCCCCTTGTAACCAAAATCAGTAATAGATGGAAAATGAATTTGGACCCTGCTTCCCTCCATTGAAGAAGCTGCTGACAGGGAGCCCAGCCCAGAGTGTCCGTGAGCTGATGGCAGTGGCAGTTTGGGAGTTACAACACAGTGTGGCCACTTCGGAATGCCAATGAGCGACCTTTGATGTTGTGTTGATTAATTATTTGTGTAATGGGAGTGCTTTGCTGCCCCAGGTAGTAACAGAGTACTGGGGGGTGTGCGGGGTCCCTGCCCAGAGGACCTCACAGTCCCCAGTGGAGGTGGGAGCCCCGGGGTTACATCTGGGGCAGCCCCAGCACATTGTTCTTCATTGAATCCCAGGGTTTGGTGGTGCTGAGGGGAACAGCATCAGTTTGGGCGTTCAAGGGATACAGACAAGATCCTCACCTGCTCCCCAGGGTCATGCTCAGAAATGCTACTTGCACAAAACAGTAGAAATGAGGCAGTAGGAAATTAAATATGCTTATTAGAGCTAAAAATAGCAGCTCTGTTCTTTGGTGATGCATGAAAAAAGCCCCTTGTACCAGAAAAATACTTTGGGTCTCTGCCAGACAACAGATGTGAGGAACCTCTCGCAGCCTCGCTAGCGGAGCCGGTGCCGCTGCCTCCCAACCTGGGGCCTCCTATTTTTAGCAGCAGATCAACGCAGTCTTTTCTGCCCACCAAGGAAAAGGCAGGCTGGGTGTCCAGCCAGCATGGCAGGTGTGAGGAAGCCTGTGGTAAATATTAATTCCTGTCAGACAAAGAGTCATTGGTCTCCATCACTCAGGCGATGAAGACGGAGGATCCCCGCGGGCTCGGGAGGGTGGCAGTGACAAGGGTGGGTCCCTCACTGACCTGGCAGCAGGAAGGCACTGCCGACCTGGGGGAGTTCCCTCTCCTTGAGCAAGCCATGAGCCAGATGCTTCCTTGAGCCAGGCTGATGATGAGTCCGTGGATCCATCTGCGGGCGGAGGGGCGAATCCTCCAGCAGGATGTTGGATGTGAATCTGCTGTCTGAGAGCTCATTTTGCAAACTGATATTAATTAACATCAGCAATGCCCTTGTTCTTGCACTGCCAACACTGCCATCCTGGTACTTGGTGTGGGGAAACTGAGGCAGGCAGGGATGACACATCTCTTCTGTGCCCTCCAAAGAGCCACGGAGTCCATGTTATCCCAGTTCCCAATCCAGTAATTTAGTGTGCATTGCTCCTACAGACCTGGCTTATTCAGACTGGCTACAAAGCTGCTCCTTTCCCCACAGCTGCTTTCCTTGGGATGCAGCTGCGAGCCCATCCCTGCCCGTGCCAGAGGGAGCTGCAACACCGGCAGCACAGCCCAGCTCCTTCCCCGGGCAGAAGGTGCAATGCTGCACCCCTGTGGGAACTGGGAGCCTTGGACATCAGACCTGGGAACTCTGCGTGGGCATCCAGGAGCTTTCTGTGATCTACACCAGCCCTGCTTAAGTGGCCCAGGCACTGGAAGAGGGGTAGAAAAGGGGGTCCTGGACATGCAACTTCTTTCTCAAACCCCTGGAAGTGATGCCATTCCCTGAGGGATGGAGACAGCTGGGTTTCTTCAGCTTGCAGGGATCCTGGAATTGTATTTTGGAGATAACAAGCAGTCAGCATTGTCACTTCTTGCAAGCAGGTTAATCCTCTAAACCTGAAATATGTTTCATCTGGAAGTAGGAATATTTGATCATACAAGGGGTGGAAAAATTAAACAGGAGCCCCATGCAAATAGGAAATTATGTAAATCACCTTATACGTGAGAGTGATCAAGTGTATGGTTGCTGTTTCAACTCCCATTGCCTGAATACAAATTCTAAAGTAATCTGCTAAATGTGAGCAAGCCTGACATGCATGATAACATCAGGCCAGTTCCCCTCTGTGCTGTGGGGCTGAAGGGTCGCTCCCCACACAGGTATTTGGGTCCTTGCAGGAGCTGTTGAGGTTTATTGAGCACCCCCACATCCCCAACAGCCTTTCCTCTTGCTGAGTACATTGTCATTTTGGAGAGCCGACGTCAAGCCTGGAAAACCCCTTCACTCCTGCCGCGGTGTGGGGGTACTGGGGACAGTGCACGGCTCCATCCTGTGCCAGCTGGGCTGGGGCACGGTGGAGCTGGGGGACAGAGGCTCTGGGGCACCCTGTGCCCCCACCCCGCTGCCCACCGGTCACACCTGAGCCTGGTTACGCTGAGAGAGCACTTCACCAGAGGAAACACAATTAGTAAATGTGGTTGGAGTATCACGACTGAGCAGTACAGAGCAGAAATGTGTTTATAAGCTGCCTTCAGGACTCTGCACCACAGCTTAATCGGGTATGAAATCACAGTGATCTCAGAGGCGCCTTCCAGAAGTTATTTGTAAGTGAAGTCCTAATGCAGATGGGGCTCTTATTATTCCTCCTGACTTGCCTCATTGCCCATGGCCTTTAAAATGTTGCTTTCACATCTTCTTCCTTCTCATCTTCCATTCCCCCTCTGCCAGCTCAGAAATAATCCAAGCAGGACCTATGCTCTGGGTGACTCCGGCTCCTCTCTCTGTGTTAGCACTGGCTGATATCTCTCATGTTACCTGGAAAAACAGGAATCACTCTGGGACTCCTGGGGTAACAGGTTTTTTGCTGCCTCACTCATCTGTGGGTCTGCAGCACCTCTGCCTCCTGTGCCCAGTTCTGAGGAATTCTCATGTTGACTGCACTTCAGAGTTGAGAGAAAACCACCACATGGCACACTCATCCTTGGTTTAAGTAGGCACCGGTGAATTAACCCAGAATTTCTGGCCATAGTAGGATTTTCCCAGTTTTGGGGAGGGAGGGTGGGTCCAGCAGATCCTGAGGGAGTGGATGCTGCAGAGCCCTCTGGCTGCTCCCTTTCTGGCCCGTTGATCCCCATTAGGAAAGCCCTCGGTGCCTGCTGAGAGAAACCCTGTCGGCACATTAAGGGAACAGCAGAGCTGGCACACAAATAACCGGCACAGGCCAAGAAACGCGGAGTCGGGGGAGATGCTGGAGGATTTTGCCATTGCTGGCAGCCTCGGTGTGGAGAGCTCAGGAGCACAGAGGCCGGGAATGCAGCAAGGGACAAATCTCTGTGGGCAGAGGACACACCATAAAGGTGCAAGTTGGATACTCTGGGTAATGTGAGTGCAGAGTTCCCCCGTGCTCCTACAGCGAGTAGGGCACAGGGGAAGGAGCTCAGAGCTGTTGCTGCAAGGTCTGCTCCTCCTCTGGAGGGACTCCCTCTTCTCCAAAGGTGCAGAGTTCTCCCTAAAGACACTGAGTTCCAGGGGCAGTCAGTATTTCTTATTTTTACATAGTCTCCATAGAAGGTAAAGCTGTTTTCTGCCGCCTTCCTCTATACCCTGTGCATATGCAGTGTAACTTCTAATTTTTGCAGCCTTGGTAGGCAGCTGCTCCATCTGGGCTGTGACAGGATGTCACAGGGTGTTTGGTGTGTGAAGCACTTCCCCAGATTCAGCTCTTTGTGGTCCCAATTCCACCACTGGCAGGATTGCAGCAGGTTCCTCTTCTAGAAACTCTTCTGCTCTGTGATTCCCCATTCAGTGCTCGTGAAAGGCCCAGCTGCTATTTAAAATGCTTTGCTCATTACAATGGGCTTGCCCAAGCTACCCCATCCGGAACCTCAGAGCTGTTCAGAGAGGCTTCGAGAGCCAGCCCTGCATAGGAATGTCACCCAGGGAGGGCTCTCCTCCTGCTTTCAATGCAGGAAGAGATGCTTCAAGGCTTCACACACTAATGTAAAATAGTAGAGGAGTTTCCATGAGGGAGAAATAAAACACAACAAACCAGCTTGTGAAGAAAGACAGCCTAGGAGTGATGGCAAGAACAGGTGTCATGCAGAAATATATTGCTCAGAAGTGAGGACTAATTTACAGTGTGCAGCCATGAAGCTGTGTGAGCCCCACACAGCTCCTGGCATTCCCCCTTTTCCACTTAGAGAGATAATTAGGAAACATTAGACAGCCAGCTCAATGCTCAATCAGTTCAGGGAGAACTTGCCCTTCCCATTTATTGTCCTGGTTTTCACACTTCTCTCTGCTCTCCCGACTGCAGAGGCACAGAAATCAGTCAGGGTCCCAGGGCTTTGGCAAGCAGTTGTCCATCACAGAAAGCACTTCCCCAACACACAGAGCATAGGGTGATTCAAGGAAAGCACCACAACGGGCTGTGCTCTTAGCACAGGGTAATTTCCAAGTATATTTCTGTTTTCTACTTCTTTTACACCTTGGTCTGGCCAGAACAGTATTAAGTGCTGCAGAGAAAGAGCCCAGCACAGTAAATGAGGTAGCAACAAACTCCTGCTTCTTATCAGAGCACTCAATCACTGTCAGGAAAGTCATCGCCAGCCCAGCAGCTCCGAGAGTGCTTTTTCCGGGGAAATTGCTAAACAGATTCAGGAGAGCAAAGCAACGTCCCTTCTCACTGCCTGTAATTAATATTTTAGGTACGGCAAGAAGCTCCCTGCCCAGGGAGACCAATGCCACGTGCTGGAAGCAAAGGCTGTGGGATCCGTGGAGGGGCCCCATGGAGCCCCTCTGCTCCCAGCAAAGGGACGTTATGTCCATGTGAAAGGACAGTGGATGAATTAATGGATGAATAAATGGTCATGGAGAGAAAGGGAAACCATCTGAAGAGATTAGAAAGCCTGGGATGGCTCCTGGGCTGGGTCTGTGGCAGGACTGGGTGAGGAATTCTCTGTCAGCTTCATGTGGGACAGCACGTGCAGAGCAAAGCTGGGACAAATGAGCCCTTACTGGAGACCTCATGACCAGTTTGCTCAGCTCCAGAATGGCACGAATGGGGCTGGACCAGGTGACCCCAACCTTACCCATCCTGTGCTTCTGTGAATGCAGGCAGCATCCTGGGGGGTCCTTATAGCTAAATATGGCACATAAATGTATATGATATGCACCTATAAAGATAAAAAGGCAAATTTAATTTCCTCTCAGCAGGCATTTCCATTTATCAAAATATCAACAAAATTTCTTCTAGTTTTTTCATAGACAAAATTAGTTATTAGATTGAAGTTGCACCAAAGCAGTCATTTGAAAATAACAAAGAATCAGCTTCCCAAATGAGAAATCTCCCTCTTGTGTCATAAAAAACACTTTTCTGTATTACTTTTGGAGAAGTGATGGCTGTTAAATCTTACATAATGTAACACAAGCCTTCCTGAAGTGCTGAGAAAGCCAATTCAGACTGTGCTAGAGTGCCAAGGAATGGAAGGGAAACACTTAGCAATTGAAATTACAAATTGCCTGATTGGAAAAAGGGTTTTCCCAAATCCTTTGAACTGGAGCTGCTTCTTGGCTGCTCGAACACTCTCATTCCAGCACTTCGCAGAGTAACTGAAAGGAGAGGGATGTGAGGAGCCACAGCCTGGCTTCGAGGGCTGAGAGTCACTTCCCTGCTGAGCCCGGCGTCTTCCTCCACAAGGTGGGAACAGAGGTTGGGAGCAGCTCCAGGAGCTCCTGAGTGGGGCCCACAGTGACATCGTGCTGGTGACAGCTCCCTCAGGCCAGTCCTTCTGGGCTGGGCCAGGGCTGTGATTCAGCAGCCACACTCTGGCAGAGCCAGACACCACCAGGGACCCGGATCCAGGGCTCCCATGGCCCTGAGCAACCAACGCCAGTGAAGGACTTTGTGGCGCTGAGGAAGGGCTCGCTCATTTGGGTTCCACTGTGTTCCCAAGGGAGGGCATTTACTCAAGGAACAATGCTGAAAGATTTCTACCTTTTTTTGCACACTCACTTTGGAAGACTGAGGCTTGTTTTTGCTTACATACCATATATTTTTATTAAATGCTTTATTCCCATTTCCCTTTGGTATAACTGGATTTTTCTCAGTAAGCAACAAAATAAAACAGGAATTTAGAGCATCTTTTAAGCATTCACTAGTTTAAAAGCAAACAATATCCCAACACTTAAAATCAAGAGTGCATTTTGAAAAGCAAGGCAAGGCAGTAGCTTCTACTTTAAAAAGCCCAACAAGTTTTATGAAGCTATTTTACACGGCTCTGGAGTTTCAGAAGGGAAGGAAAAAACACTCAGTCAAACCCAGAATATATTTTTATAGCCGTAAATTTTCTAAAATGAGACTATAGATCTTGTGTTAATACGGGGAGCCTTCAGAAATACACACCCACATGCCAGCACAAACAACACGCAGCTCTAGAGATGGATGTCATACAATATTTAAAAAGAAAAAATACATAATTCCCAGGGAGGCAGGGCTGGCTCTTTTCCCAGATGGATTCTCATCCCGACAGCATCAAGAACATGACAGATGTGCTTCTTCCTAATTGTTTGTGTTTGTGGTTTATCTCTCTTGCCTGTGATACTTCAGGAGAAATCTCTCTCTCACCACTTTGTTCCCTCCTGGGAGTTTTTTGGTGGTTGATCCTCACCAGCAGGACATGAGCCTGCCCGGTGTTGCTGAGGGGGCTGCACCCATCCTGGTTCCTCCTTTGGCTTCCCAAAGAGCTGAGACCTCCTGCTCTCATCCCACAGGACCTGCAGCCCCCCAGGAGCCCCTCGCTCTTCCCTGAGACTCGTGGCACAGGTTACATACCAGACACAGGGAACCAGAACCTCCTGCACATACCTGTGCTTGTCCTCACCTGTGTGCAGGTGCTGGAGCCATCTGGGCCTGCCCTCTCCTTGGCGCATCTCTGCTGTTTCCTTCCACCAGAAATCCACCCTGCACACTCACAGGTACCTGATTTTTCTGCCTGTATCTGGCAATCACAGAATCACAGAATGGTTCGGGTTGCAAGGGACCTCAAAGCCTATCTTGTTCCACTCACTGCCATGGGCAGAGACAACTTCCACTGTCCCAGGGAGCTCCAAGCCCTGTCCAGCCTGGCCTTGGACACTTCCAGGGATCCAGGGGCAGACACAGCTTCTCTGGACAGTCTGTGCCGGTACCTCTGCTGCATGTTAAAAAATGAAAAGTATAAAGTGACCAAACAGCCCGGAGAGAGATGTCTTCCTGACCTGGAAAGCCTCCTCCTTCTCCTGTGCAGATGATTTATTGCCCCCTCATTGCAGACCAGTGGCCAACTGAATATATTCTTTATTTTTAATATATTTTTTATGTATGGGCTCAGCTATGAAACTTTATTTCCTCAATTGCGCTAATTTTCAAGGCTGCAGTTGTTTATTTGCCATCCCTAAGACCACCTAGGACGTTTAGGACTCTCAGTCCCTTCAGATGTTTGCTCTGGGTTAATCAAGTGTCCTCACCAAGCCCCAGAACAGAGAAGCTTTTGGTGCCAGATGTTCCCTGATGTAACTCACGCATCCATGACCTTTCCAGGCTCAATTCATCACTAGTCAATCAGCCTCACGCAAAGCTTTTTCTGCACAAAGCTCTCCTTTCTCCTGTGTTTCCAGGAGTGGGACTGGGCAGCATCAGGAATGTTTGCTGCAGGAATGACCAGCAAGCAGAGGATCCCGCCGACGGTCCGTGCCAGCCTGGAAACACAAGGAAATACAACCCCTCCCTTGCTATTTCGAGATGTGAATGTTTTAGCTGTGTTTTGTGGAACTTGGAAGAACAGCTCCAGCGCAGGCACTTCCGAGCAGCGGAGCTGTGTCTGAGCAGGAGCGCTGCGGACGCGCGGGGGCGCGGCAGCTCCGCGGACCGGGACCGGAGCCGCCCGGCCGGGCTGCGCGGAGCTCGGAGCGCTGGGGCTGCGCACCCGGGCCACCGCTGGGCACACCTGGGCCACAGCGCTGGGCACACCCGGGCCACCGCTGCCTGGGACTGCACACTGCGACTGAGCCCTCACAACCAACGCAGAAGTGCAGGTGGCGGGGACGGTCCGTGTGTCCTGGGAATGGGAACGTTCTGGGAATGGGAACGTTCTGGGAATGGGTACTCCCCCCACTGACCGTCACCGCCCGGTGTGGATCTGTGTCCCTACGCCCTTTTCCCCCTAAAGCCCATTTTTTCCAGGAAGATGAGATGCTGTGCCAGCTTACAGATCCCCGTGGCAGGCTCCACGTCCTGCGCCCGCAGGATGTGGTGAGTTAAGTCAGCTTTTCTTTCCCCCAACTTCCTTCATTTGTGGCACTCCACGAGCCCCCTTCCCCTTTTCTCCAGCTGCAGACGGGGCGAGCTCAGAGTGAGCAACCTTCCTGCAGACAGCCCCGTGCCAGCAACCACCTCCTGCCCTGGACATACCCAGCCTTCTTGGAGCACCCCCCTCCTCCCACCCCCTGTCCAGCCCATCCCTGCTCTGCCAAGGGCTTCACCCCCACGTCCTAGTGGGGTGAAAATGGTGTGTAGGAAGTACAGACAAGCCTGTGTTATGAGCTGCCACCATTTTTCATGTGCGTCTTTAAAGGATATCTGCCCTAAAATTTTATTTCAAGAATTAAAGAAGAGACAACGGGTGAAAAGCAGAGAGACAGGAGAAGCACTGGCTAATCAGAATTAGATATTTTAATATACCAGCTGTTTTGCAATGCCACAGGGGCACTTCCAGCCTGGCACAGCTCAGGAGAGGCAATCCATGTGGTTTTTTTTCCCTCCCAGGCTCTGAGTCTTCATGACCAGAGGCGCTGCAAAACTTCCAGTACTTATCAAGGCTGGGAAATAACACTCAGACAACCCTGTCTAGACAAAACCATCTTCTGAACGTACTAGACAGGAGACCATGATGGTTAGAGGTGGCATTGTCGCTGTGTAAGTGACACCGTGTCACCATGTGACACCTTTTCGCAGTGGATGCGGACACCGCTGGTTCCATGGCATGTGTCACAGGCGCTGAGCTGCAGCTCCGTGTGATCCCAGCGCTGCCCCACGGTCACACGCACGGAGTCACAAAATCAGTCAGGCTGGAAAAGACCTCTGAGATCATCGAGCCCAACCTGTGACCAACATTGTCAACCAGCCCAGAGCACTGAGTGCCGTGTCCAGTCCGTCCTTAAACACCTTCAGGGACGGCGACTCCACCACCTCCGTGGGCAGCCCATTCCAATGGGTAATCACCTTTTCTGTCAAGAATTTCTTCCTAATGTTCGAACTAAACCTCGTCTGGTGCGGCTTAAGGTGCTCCCAACAATGGGAAAAGCCATTAAAAACTGTTTCAGCTCTCTAGACTCAGCGTGTTGACAATGCCGAGCATATCTCGTGGGAAGCTCAGAGGCGGAACGACTGGCCGTGTTCTGCACAGAAAGGGCTCGTTCCCATTCCTGCTGCCCCGCCGGCTTAGCAGAGTGCTGGGTAAGCAGCTCCGACAGCAGAAAACCTGCTGCCCTCAACAGTGTCGGTGACCCCATGCCTGGGGCATCCACGGCGACATTCCCTCCAGCGTATTCAGGGCTCTTTCCTCAGCTGACAGCAGGCAAATAAATAGAAATGCTGATTTTTTTCACAGCACCTCCACCCTTGCGAAAGCTCATCAGAGGGAAGTTGTGCCCGGCAGCGAGGGCTGTGCCCACGCCGAGGGCGTGCCCAGGTGAGTCAGTGCCCAGGTGAGTCACGCTGCACAGCAGCGCTGTTAGAGGGCTGCTGCACAAACAGAGCTATTATAAACACCCCTGGGCAAAGCATCAGGCTCGAGAGTGAGGCCAAGCTCGGGTGCCAGGAGGGGAGCCGGACCCGGAGGTGTCAGGGGAGAGGGACTGTCCCGGGAGTCATGACGGGCCAGGGCTCAGAACCACTGTGAGGGCACGGCTCTGCCACGGCCACCACGGGCATTCACCTGCCCCGAGCCTCCTCCAGGCCGGCCTGAGCCGGTGCGAGGCACGGCCCCTGTCTGTGCCCTGGGTTCACACAGCCCTTCCCGCCGCCGGGATCGGGATCGGGATCGGGATCGGGATCGGGACCGGGACCGGGCCCCCGACCCGCCCGGACACGACCGCGGCCCGGGAGCGGCGGCTGGGGCGGTGCCTCGGCCCCGCCCCGCCGGAAGTGACGCGCCAATCACGGGCGCCCGCTCTCTCCGCCGCGAACAAAAGGGATTTTCACCCGAGGCCCCGCCCTCCGCGCCGTCTGATTGGCTGCGCCCGACCCCGCCCTGCCTCCCCCACGGCGGATTGGCCCGCGGCAGCCGTGGCGGCGGCGCTGATTGGCGGGCGCGCCGTCGGTCAGCGGGCGGGG
>VZTF01003807.1:327847-376107 GCA_013397755.1 Cnemophilus loriae | reverse complement strand
GCCGGGGGGCGCGGAGGCCGGGGGGCGTTACCGGGACCTGGGCGTCGCTGCCCGGTGCAGCCGGGCCCGGTGGACCGAGAGGCGATGGAGCCGGTTGTTGCTCCCCGCGACCGCGTTCCTTCCCCGCGGCCGGGATCCCCGGGCAGCGGCGGTCGCGGGCTCCGGCGCGGCGTTTCCCTTTGTTCGCCGCGGTTGTACCGGGCGGGTGCAGCGCGGGAGCCACCGAGCCCGGCCCCTGCCACCCCTTCTCCGGGGCCGATCCCCGGGCGGTGCCGGTCCCCGCTGGCGCCGGATCCGGTCCCGGTCCCGGGCAGCGCCGGCCGTGCCGCTGGCGGCTGCAGCAGCCCGGTGTCCCGGGCTGACCCGCGGTGCTCGCCCGTCTCGGGGCCGGGGTCGCGGGCGATCGCGTGGCAGGAGGGGCGAGGCTCCCCGGGCGGCGGGGCTGAAGGTCAGAGGAGCCAGCGATGGTTTCAGTTCTCTCTCAAGGAGCTCCAGTTGCTGCACAGGGGCTGTTCAAGGACCCAGACAAAATATATCCTCAAAATTTTGCTAATTTGCTTCATTCTGAGTATTACCTCTAAAACTAATGGGGTGAGGATGGTTTTTTTGTGGGTAGATGGCCTTTCTCCTCTAGGGCTGAGATACAGAGGTGAAGGAGATATAAACACTTCTCATTTTAACCCAATTCTCCACAGTTCTGATGCAATGCCAGGCAGCATTGTGGATACACAATTGTTAAGTCTAGGTTAGCTTTTTTTCGTTACATAAACATATCATGTAATTATTGGAACAACTCAAACACCACCTGATACACGCAGCAGCAGTTTGGGGAACTTGTCTACCAGGACTTCTCAAACTGGTCATTTTGGTTCTCCCCTGAATGCGATTACACGACTCTTCAGGAACACAGGAAAGAAAGCTAAGCCGATTCAGGATTATTGAAATTGTGGCATTGTTGCATTGGTGTTGGTTTAGGAAATACCCTCTTTCAGAGGAAGAAGGAACAACAAGCTTTGTTCTTCATGATATTTTTTTGAAAAGCAGAAGAGTTTTGAGCCAAGGGCTCGCAGAGGATCTTGAAGCTTCCACTTGACAAGCTGCGCTCCCCGTGCCTCGGGCTGTGCATTCGGCTGCTCTTTGCTTCCTGCCCCTGACTCCAACCTTTGCTGAAGTTGGTGGGTGAGGTTCTCTAGTGCTGGCAGCATTCTTTCGGTTGGTTCGTGCCCCTGTGTGTGTGAGACCAGTGAAATGTAACCTGGCACGGTTTCATAATCGTCGCGCCGTGATTGAGGGCGCGGAGGAGCTGCCATGGGCTGCCAGCTTATCTGCTGTGTTCCTCAAGTGGCACATGCCAAAGATAACTCCCCCAGGTCTGTTGGCTCGCATGGTTGTACGTACACTTAAACTGCTCTTGATAGTTATTTTCAGTTAAATACTGCGAAATGACTTTCTTGGAAGAGTTTTATCTCCTTGGAGGGTGGGTATGGGTCTGCTGAGGAGACTCCAGGGGTCCATAGCTGAAAGGAAGCTCACCTTTAGGCAAGCAGAAAGTAATTATCTTTGTTTATGCTCTAAACTCTGGGTTATTTTCCAAAAATGGTGCTATATCTCAGACTCAGGGAAAATATTTATATCATCAGACTAAATAACAAGGTCTTTGTGGTTTGTGATCTGTGTGAGTGCACTCAGTGTATTTCCCTGGATGTAAGGGGGTAATGTGCCCTGGGAATTGCTGGATCTTGTTTCTGATGCTGGGAAACTCTTTCTCTTGGCAGATCAGTAGAGAATACAGGTACATTTTGGTGGTTTTTTTAGAGCAGTGACTTTGTTCGTGGCATCTGCTCCCAGTCTGTTCCCTCAGCAGCGTGGGGTAACTGATGCAAACAAAGCAGGTAGAGATCTTCTCTTGCAGCAGGTTGCACATGAAGAAGCTGAGGCTGTACCGGTTCTGTACCTTTAATGTTACTTCTTATTGTTGGATAAGTGATTGCTGTGCAAACTGGCTCCTGCTCTTTATTTCCCTTAAGTATTTTTACCTGTATATTTTAGGACAGGGCTTGTTCATGTTATGAAGCGCATTAGAGACTATAATACAGGTATAAAATTACAGAGTAAAAGTACAGAGGCATGGTGAAAATAGCATGGCTTATTCCTGTAACCCTGGGAAGTACAAGTCACAATGGGAGTAGTTAGAATATAGAGTAGAAATTACTGCTGCCCTGACTAATAGCATTAAAATACCAAACTGCAGCTGGTAGCTGTCCTTGCTCTAAGACTGAACTGTTTGGTAGCTCATGGGGAGATGCAGCTGCACATTTCCACATCATCTCTTTTTAAGGGAAAAGCATGGATGCAGTCATGTTGAAAGTCCATATTCAACACTTAACTGTCCTGGGGTAACAGAATTATATGATACACTTTGTTCTAAGATCTCAAAGGAAGCTTCTCCTTTTTCATTCGGGTTTATGATGCCACAGCACTACTGTAACTTGGTGAGTATCTGGCAATAAAAGTTGTTTCCCATCGGCATTGACTCAGTCTTAGAACCTGTAAATTTAGTCTGAGCAAGGACTGAGATGGCTTTGAAATCAAGCCGTGCATCTCCTAAGCAGATGTTTGGGTATTCCACATTTGAAGGCTGCCCAGGGAAATGCTGCAGCTTTGACATAAGCACCAACACAAACATGGTAAATACCAAAGACTACAACCAGGCTATGTCTTTTCTCACTCTGTGTGGCTGTGTCTGTATGTTTTAGCATTTCTTTGCTGCTTCTGTTGCCCTCTCTTCCCGTTTTTCTAAGATGACCAAGTTGTAAATCCCACTCCTTCCACATGGTCTCAGCTAGCCAGGCTCCCCATGGCCACAGAACCCTCCAGCCGTGTCCAGAGCTGAGGGAGGTGCTCAGGCTCCCACCCTGGACATCTCTCTGCCAAGGTCCATTGGCTGACTGGAAGTGATTGGTGCTGAAGAGTGATCAGCACTGCCCTGGCCCACAGAAATGTGATTTGAGTCAATACAGTGAGTTTCCTAAATTATGCCTTTGTGTCAAGTCTTGATCAGGTTTTTTTGACACAATGACAAATATGAACAGATTTCCCAAACGTTCCACTCGTGGATTTTCCTCTTGAATATGTGAATGGATCTGCAGTAGCGAACAGAGATGCGATGCTGACAGAGGTGTGGTGTCCAGTTCAGTTTGGTTTTGGAACAGCCAGTCGTGGTCACTTCCACTGGTGTTTCCTTGAGCAGCCCATGCCAGCGGGAGGGTGAGCCAGGAGAGCCTGTGAGAAATGGTGCTGCTTCATGGAATTTCATGTAAAAGCCTGTGTGAGGCAGGAATGTGAGTGTGTGATGAGACACACACCTGCTTAGCAGAGGGGCACAGAGTAGATTTCTGATTTCTCTTGCTGTGTGAATACTACAGAACTTTCTGTTCCCAGCGACTGGGAAACTGCTCTGGCACAAACAAGACAGAACTTGCTTTTGTGTATAACTCTCCAAGGCACAGTTATGCAAATCAGTTGTAAAGGAGCAGTGACTTCAGACAAACTAAACTTCAGCTGAATGTTTTAGCTGGATAATTTAACCCTTTATCACTTGCCACTGGAGTTTGATATCTCTGAGTAGCTTCTTCATGCTGTAGCACTTTCTGCTTGACAGGAAGTGTGGTGAAAGATGGACATGACTTGGACTCAGGAAAGTGTATTTGATGGTTGTGCAAAGCACAAGACTGTACCAACGTGTATATTTGCATCAGAGACAAGGATTTCGTCTGAAATTATTTCCATTTTTAACAAAATAATGTAATAAAAAGGCTTATTATTGGACAGTGTTAAGTGTATCAGCAAAGTTGCGAGGGAATATAAAGCTTCTTTGTGTGCAGTTCAGATGATGGATCTCTTATGTAGGCAGTAAAATTCTATTAAATAAATGATGCTGATATTGAAACAGTTTGAAAGAATAGTAATTAAGTGTGCATTTTCTGTGGCATTGATTTTTGTGGAGTGGTTTGGGCCTGTTCCATTAGCATGGATAATGGCATTCCCAGCAAGCATAGCCCAGCACTGAACATTCCCAGCACTGCTGAGCTCATGTGGGTGGTCCAGTTTGGCCTTTGTTCATCACAGCTCCTCAGTGATGTTTGCAGCTGTGTGATGAAGATGTGCAATCAATATGACTTTTAAATATCCGTGTTTTTCGCCTCTCCTGTTAACTTTGGCTACTCCTTGGTGGATATTGTCTGCTCCTGTTAGCCTGCGCATTCCACCGTCACCATCTGGGTGTGCATACGTTCCTGTCCCTTGGGAGCAGGTGGCAAATGCATCTTCTACAACTGGTCTTGGAAGCTGAAGAGAAAATGATCCCCCCTCAGGGCAATTTGCAATCCAAAAAAGTGGAAGCTGAAGTTAAATGGAGATTATACATCATAGCTTCAAATACTGATTTTAATGTCCAAAGAAATACCTACTAAACTAGGTTTCATTATTTTTCAGGTTTTCAGGATGAATCTGGAAAAACTCAGCAAACCAGAACTACTGACGCTGTTTAGCATTCTTGAGGGAGAATTAGAAGCAAGAGATCTTGTCATAGAGGCTTTAAAGGTAGGTTTTAAGTATCAGGATAAGGAACAAACATGACAACAGTACTACTGTAAGTACTGCAGAGTGCTTGTATCCAAGGTGAAGTTCAGAGGTAAAGATTTATTACTGGCTCAGAATCCCATCTTAATATCAGCAGGATTACATAATAAATGCTGTATATAATTTTTGGTTTGGAATGCATTGTTGGAAGCTGGCTGCAAGAAGCATTTTGGTACTGAAATACAGTGTTACGTGTGTGTTTTCGTCCTTTATGATAAAGAACCACGTGTTTCTGCTGTGTGAAAGGTCTACCACAATTCCTGTGGAGGTTTTTTTCTCCTTTAGCAAGGAGGGCTGCTTAAAGCAGAAACTCTTCCACCCAAGAGCGATTGCAGATTAGTCTTTTAGTGACAATGACGTCACACTAAGTAAAAAGCATCCCTGGCTTTGTGTTGACTAAGCCACCATAAGCTGGCACTGCTGAGAGCAGCAGCCCTGAGTGCTCAGCTACTTATTCTTTGCCTTTGCTGGCATGAGCATTAGTGTAACCTCCCAGTGAGGCAGATGCCAGCTAGAACTGCTCCAAAAAGCCAGTTTCAATCCGTGTCAGTGCCGCTGAGGTCGTGGTGCTCTGACAGCATGTGGTGGGACAAGGCAGGGCTGCTGCTGGAGCCTCTTCTTGCAGGTGCAGGAAAACCACTCAGGAAAAGTGGCTGAAGTGGTGTGAGCTCCGTGCTGCTGACCTGGGCTGGAGAGTGTGGGCTGTGGTGCTCTCTGCACAGTTTGCTGGGTTAATATTGAGCCTGGAAATTATTTTAGAAAATACATGGCCCATGTGTAATTCTGCTGCTCTTTGAAGGATGCCTGGTTGGCACTCAGCCTCAGTAAAGTGGAAAAAACTGTGGTATAAATGATGGCAGGGGTCAATTTTGGAAGAAATTAGTTGTGTCAGGGTTGAATCTTGAAGGCTTTTTCAAGCTGACCTGTCACTGCTCATAATGTTTAAAACTTGCAGCTATTTCAAAGGAGGAGTTGTAGCTTGCAGGCCTGAGAGCTGCAGGGGCTTGCTTTTCCAGCAAAAGCTTCTCTAGCTTGATTCCGAACACCTTTTAGGGGAATGGAGGGATACCCTTCTCCAGAACAGTCGAGATGCTTATGTTTGTTGTTAGTTGCTTTTGCATTTAGATAATCCTTTTATTTCAGAGGAATATTGTTACCCTTTCAAAACTATTGATCAGGTGGAAGGTTTGGTTTCTGTTTTAAAACACACTTGCAAGTTTCTCCTCTGTCCTGAGATCCGTTTTTTTCCTTTGTGTGTGGTCAGAATGTGTTACCACAACAAGCCTCCTTTCCATATTGCAGTGTGAAATGTGTCCGATGGAGCACAGATGGGAAGAAGCAGCTCCATTCCAGAGGCTTTTTATTGCCTACCTTCCAGTAGTGTAAAGCAATTATCTTTGCTGTTGAAATTTAACCTGCAGTTCCCTCTGTGTGAGGAAATTAATACAATAAGAATACCCTTTGACATAATTTGTCGAGTACTCAAAGCTGAGAAGAAATTAAACAGAATTATAACCTATGCTTGATAATTATGGAGTATAAAATACTGAGCTAATCAAAGGTTAGGGCTATTTCCCCTTCTTCTGTCAGGGATATGCTGTAGTGTTTCATCTCAAGATTGTGAGGAAAGCTGGAGGTGGTGGGAAAGGGCAGTGAAAGCTTCAAATCCAAGCTGGCTCTTGCTGCCTCCTGAGCGTGATCTCAGGGAAAAATTGCCACTCCTGGAGTCTGGCCTGTGCCTGCAGCACTGTGAGAAGCTATAGGTCTCCAGCTGTGCTGCTCTTCGGGCCCAAGAGCTTGTCTTAAGTGATGCTGCAGCCCCAGCCTGGCTTCCTGCTGGCAGCAGCTCCGTTGCCCTTTCGATACGTGGAAGGAAAAGTCATGTAACTGCTTAATCTGGAGCTAGGCAAAGGTTCAGCAGCAGAGAACTTCCAGCTTTGGTTTGTCCATTTATTTGGAATATGCAGCTAGAGAAATTCTGGCCTTACACTGTTTTTCTCATTGTTTGCTGATAGTAACTGTGGTAACAGCTTTACCATGCCTCACTGGCTGAAAGACTTTGTGTGTGACTAATTAAAGGACACCTTGCTAATCTGTTTACTCACGTTTTGATGCATAAAAGTGCTGCCCCGAAGAAAAAACGTCTAAGACTGAACTAAAGATTTGCACTCTTGAGACCATTTAGTTTGACTTGCATATCTTGGACAAATTGAGTTGTAATTTGCATGGAGAGGAACTGGGACAGCCAGGGCTGGGGGAAGCTGGTTATTCCACACGCAGAGGAACTGTCTGACACGGTCTCACAGCTCTCTCTGTTCCCTCAGTGTTATGGACAGTGTATGCTGCCTCGGCAGCTGGATTTCTTTGGAAGAGTAATAGTTTTATGTTAAATGTGGGTGTATGTTGGGAGCAGGTGGAGTTCAATCCTCTGAACTTTCTTAGGAGGTTACATAATCCTAAACCACAGCAGTGATTTTCTCCAGCAGTTATGTTAAACACGTAGATGTCAGTGGTTGGAAATCAGAATTTATCTGCCTGTTTGCTTCCCACATAGTAACAAAAATACGTTTCCCTTCATGGGCTAATTTCACTTCTGCTTCAGATCTAAATGCTTCTGAGCTCTGGGTGTTTGAGTCAAATCCTTTGGTACATTATGGAAAAGGACAGGCACTTGCAGAGGAAGAGTACCTTGATTTGTAAACATGTAATCTGATTGTAGTACAGTCTGCAATAATTGATATTCCTGCACGCTTGGAGACAAACATTTCACATCTGGCATTTAGCAGAGAGAATCCATGCGTGCAGATGACAACGCTTAAAATAGTTTTCTTCTCCCTCATGGTATCAGGCACTTGTTGGCTGGCACTGGCCCCGTTTCTCTGTGTCAGAATTGAGCTGTTGAGCCGGGCGTTCCAGACACTGCTTGTTGAACTGGCTTCTTTTTTTCTCCCTCTCTTCACCTCCTCTCCCCAAATCTTGACCCATTCTTCCTCGCTGTCTGACAAACTGACCGTATTCAAAATATTCTTTCCCAGTGCTCCAGTTTGCTTCCTCTGTTTTAAAACCTCTTTGGAGAAAAAAAAAGGCTTTTTTTTTTCTTTTTTTTGCCTGAAAATAGCTTCCTGTCCCCTACGTGAATCTCAGTGTTCTCTTTGGAACAGATTTTAAGCCTCACTTCTTATTGTGCTCCTTTTCCTGTAGTTATAATTGTGTTTATATCATCCAAAAAACCCAGATGCTGTCAGAGAGTTGCATAATCCTGAGAGTTAGACTCTCAGTCCTTACTGCAACGTAGGAAGGGTTGCATGAACCACAGGTTTGCCTTCTGAAATAGCACACCACGACTGGAAACAATTCAATATTTAAATGGATCTCTATCGCTGGGTTAGAGCACTTGGTTCCCTCCCCGCTGTTCTTTTAAAGGGAGTTTTCCATACATTAGAACTGAAGTTCTGTTTACTTTTAGAAAACAGGAAACAGCTTTCTTATTCTTTTATGTTAATAAGGCCTCAGGCAATTTACACTGCAATAGAAACTCTTTTGTGTTAATGACTGCGAGCTGGTATTCATCTCTGCTTCTGAGTTCAGTGATTCACTATAAAGCAATATTAATGCATTGCAAAACTATGTGCTGTGTGTTAGTGGATTTAGAAATTAGATTTACAGTGCAGTTTCAAAAACTTAAGTCTACCTCTTGTTTAAATAAAAAGAAAAGTTCAGTAATACAAAACCTTCCTGCTGTTAAATCTTTCACAGATGGGGCAAATTGGGCTTATGCATCACTAAGAAAGCAGCTTCCATGGAGCACTGTTCCCATGGGTGCTGTCTTACTGGAATGCAGGCATTCCTTACAGCTTTTCTTGCAAGCTTGGGGAATTTTTTGTTTATTTCTTGCTTGAAGCAGCACCGTTTGCCAGTGTCTTTCAAAAACTGACTCTCCTCACCTTCACAGTCCCCAGGTGTGTGCTGAGCAGGAGCAGAGAGGTGTGGGAATAACTTCCGTGCTGGAAGGGCTCCTGCTCTGGATTTCAGCTGTCTGGGTGTCGCTGGGTTCCCGGTTTAGGGGTGACCAAAGTGCAGTTCCTGAGCACGGTGCAGTCCCTGGACCCCCACCCCAGGGTGCTGGGAGCCAGGCACAGCCAGGCTTTCACCAGAGGTTCCCAGGGAAAGAAGTTGCAATTTTGTGCTGCTTGACATTTCCTGAGAAAACGTCTGCTTTTCAAAGCTGATAACAGGTCTTACTTGGGCAAATGTGGGTAGCTCTCGTTTATCAGGTCTGCTCACTTGGTATAATGATGGCAGTTAAGACAGAAGCTGCATTTGAGCAATTTACTTGATGGCTCTGTGCCTGGCGTTGCTGCAGAGCTGGAGCTAACGCAACACTGGAAATCCCATTCCAGCATTTTGACATTTATTTTTGGGCAAAGCAAGTGGTCCCCACCCCCATTTCCCTTCTGTCAGTGCTTGCTGTGACCTCAGCCTGTCTTTATTCCCAACTTCTGTCTCTGGGGAGAGAAGCTAATAAGGAAGTTCAAGGCAGTAAGGAGCTATTTAAAGCTTATTCCAGTCTCTGCTACATGAAGGAGGAACTCCTGTGCAAATTATTACTGGAGAACTGCAAACGCAGTAGCTATAGTTCATTAAGAGTGTGTTTGTCTTGTACCGAGGGTTAAAACCTGAGCTCTGAAATTACAGGGAAGAGAAATGCTCTACTTGATGTCCAAAAAACACTTAAAATAAGTCCTGGAAATTCCCTGTTTGATGTTCCAGTAAAACAAGTTGTAAAGATTACTGAAGAGAGAGAGAATATTCTGTCACATAAACAAGGTTTCAGTAGAAGGAAATCTTTTATTTAAAAAAAATACAGAAGTAGGTTATGGGAAACATTCATCCCAAAGCAGCCTAGAAATCCCAAGAGGAAAACAGTAGCTTTTCTGTAACAAAGCAGCGCCTTTGCTTTGCCTGCCTGCACAGGAAACATCTTTTCAGTTGGGTCAGATACTGCTTCTGCCCCATAAAATCAGAATTATCTCTTCCCAAACAGACTAGCAGTGGTCCGTTACGCAAACTTGAGCTCAAAGCCAGCCAGTTTCACGTGGAACCCTCTCTGCTTATGCCTAATTTTTCCAGTCATCTAGAATTTTACTTTTAAGGGTAGTTCACATGTATAGTTCCTCCTTGTTTTTAAAAGCACCCTAAGCTTATATGTTATCTTCTTTTCCTGTTGGGAGAGGTCAGTTTAATAGCCTTGAAAATTGCCGAATAATCCACTTAGTTGCTTCTGGAATTTGAATGTTTTGGTGGGAAATTCACAATTCTGCATGTTTGAGATGATAGAGGTGGAGGCACTAAATTAGAAGATGTAATTGCACAGAATTGCATCTACTTGCAAAGCACCAGTGCTGATGTTGGAGGTGTGTGTGTCATCTCTGGTGTCCAGATGAAATTTTCCACTCCTTAGCTAACACTGCATTTTGTAACCTTATTTCCTTTTTATTTAAGCTTGATTTCCTGTGGATTTGTGCTTTCTGTGCTGGGATCTGAGATCTAGGTTGATTTTTTTCACTTTGGGCTCACTAATAGAGTGTTTGTCTTCCATCATGAAGTTCCTTCTGTTCTGAAAGTAGAATGACAACTGTATTTAAGGTAGAATCCAGTTCAGACAGGACAAAATCAAAAGTGTTGGAGATGTTTGGACGTGACCTCCAGTGACAGAGAAGCTGAGCTGCAGAGCCGTCTCAGGGAGGAGCACCAGCCGTGGCAGAAGCCACTCTCTGTGACACTTCCACACCCGTATGAAATAACCTCTGGAGATCATGGCACTGTGACCTCATTTTCCAAGAGTCGCCTCGGTGATTTAGGTGGCCCAGGTGGCTGCTCCGTAGCGCAGAGGTGTCCCAGGCTGGAAAATCCCTGTTTGCATTTCCAAGTGCACAGTGGCCCAAATGCCAAAGCACTGGGTTTGTTTTTGCAAACTTGATGTGGTCGGTGTAGGATGACCTGGCTAAGACTTTTTCTAGTCTAGACAACTTTAATTAAATGTTTATGCTCTGCTGGCTACTAAAGAAGAATAGCTGGACTTGAGAAAGCTCTTAATGTTATGACAGTCTCATCTGTTTGTCATGCTAGTTCAGGAAAATACTTAATTGCTCAAAGTAGCAAGGAAGAACTTCTTGTTCTTTCCCAAACAGGAAATAAACCATCCCACTGAATTCAACAGAGTTCAGAGCCCAGTGCTGTGAGGAGCAGAGGAAAACATGGCTTTTGTTACACTTTCAGTATTGCAAAAACCACCTTAATCTCGGGTTTTGGAGCTTTTATGAGGAAGAACTTGCCCAGCAGTAAAGGCAAGGCTTGTTTACACAGTTGAAGCACTGGTGCCCTTCTGAAGGGCCTCTCCCGTGTTTCTGTGTAGAATGGTCAGCACTGGATGAGTTGGGGTTCAGCTCATCTGTCAAAGCAGTTAGGCCAGCTGGATGGAGATCCCAGTTCATATTTACAGACTTATTAATGCTTGAGTCACTTAGAAATTCCCTCCACATTTATACTGAGGTTTCATTGAGTCATTTTTATAAATGCTTCAGAAAAACAGAAGATTCTCTGTTCCTTCCTAAAAAAAAAAAACAAACCTGTAGTTTTTCCTGTGATTCATTAAACCAGGCCTGCCCCATTATCCAGGGCTGCTCTCCCATTTCCAGGGCTGATCTTTTCCTTCCTCTCCTTTTTATTATTGTGTAAAGTAAGAACAATATCTGAAGCTCTGATCAAAGGTATCCATGGTTCCTGATGGATATTGCTGATAGAGAGGGAGGGGTATCTGTACGTGTGAGCTGCTCCTCTGTGTTTGTTTACTGCAGGGTTAAAACCCAGCTCCAAACTGGAGTCACAGGACGAATGTCTCTAATTTGGTCATGGAGAAGATATTTTGGGTTGGGTTTTTAATGCCTCTTGTCAAGGTAATGCAAACACTTTTCCTTTTAAGAGAAAAAAATCAACTTTTTTAGTTTATTTCATTTTAATCACATGGCTGCATTTCAGAATGCAGGTGGGACCAGCAAATCTCACCAGCTCTTTGAGTAAAGGCAAGTTTTATTGTTTAACTCTCCCTGTTCCAGTGTAGCTCTACCAGCTGCTGTGTGGGGATGTTCCACGATTCTGTGACTCCTGCTCTTGTGTGCTCGAGGGAAGCATTTGTGGTTTTGATACTGGGACATCAGAAAAGAGCCATTCCAAGAAGTACTGGCTTCTGAGCTGTCTTTTCATTTGAGTCAGGCTCAGTCTTTGCTATCCAAATGATGTCCTTGTACAGTCCCATAAGAAATGGGTGACAGTTTGCCATTCCTGTTCCCTGAAAGGGTTTCTGGGAAGTGCCCAGCGAGGCTGGCACGGGCTGGCTCTGCATTCAGAGCAGGGCGCTTTGTTCAGCTGAGTGTCATTCCTAGCATCAGCAGAGTCCGAGTTGTGTGAGACTCGTGTAGAGCACTCCAGCAGCTCCAAAACGCTGCTGTGCTTGACTTGGAATGGGTTATCTGCTGTTTGTGCCCTGCCCAGCTGGGAGCAGAAGGGAGCAGAAGAAAAAAGATGTCATGTGTCTGGCAGGAAAAACACATTTAGGGTCAGAACCCTCCTGTAGGTCACACATGCTAAAATCTGTTCTAAATTAAACACACTTTGATAAAGGTCCCGGGCTCACTCTTGCATTTCAGTGGTGCAGGTGACTCGTGCAGAGGAAAAACCCCCGTCTTTCTCTGTGGCCTCACTGAGGACGTGCTGGTGCAGAACAGAACAGTCATTTATACCCTGTAGGAAAGAAAAGGTGGGAATTGTCATGGTAACCAGTCCTTACAGGACAATACAAATCAAGCTGAAGTCTCATATTCAGGTGTTGTTTCCTGGCAGGTGCATCAGCTCTGCTGGGCGTGGGGTCATGCTGTCAGAGACACGCAGGGGAATGAAACGCTGTCACAGGTTTTCACAAATGCTCAGAATTCAGCCCAGAACCATTTCCCTGGAAATCAGTGATTATATTTCTTAGAGCCAAGACAGCTCTGAGGGCTCTTTTGAATCTAGATCTGGTTTTCCTCCTATGTCTGTTGTTGCATAAATATTTGGTTTCATATGGTTGCTTATCGTGGTGGTAAACATGCAGATAATACTTTCATATCTCTCTGTTTATGAAATTTTGTTTTGTTTTTCGAACTTTACAGTCATCATTGAATAGGATAAGCCTATTGGTATCCCAGCAAACAGATTTCCAGATGGAATGGCTGATTCATAGAATGATTGGGGTTGAACCTCTGAGCTCATCGAGTCCAGCCATTAAGCATTGTAAATGTAGAGCCTAGTACGTGTGAGTTGTCTTAATTCTTACAAGCACCAAAAGAAACCTCATCATTCCTGTCTTGCTTCTTGAGAAACTAAACTCTGTTTAGTCTGGATGAGAACATTGAAGATTCTATTAACAATTCACAGATTTATAGGCTCTTGCAAGAATGAAACTCTCCAATTGCTCAACATGAAATTCTTTGATGGTGACATAGTCAAGAAAACCACACAACTGCTTCTTTCACTGATGCGACAATAAATGATTAAATCTTTTGTTGAGCAAGAGTTGGTACTTACCTTCTTTCCTTTCACACAGCTGTGGAATGTAAGTCATGGCCATGGCAGGTAGCTGTGGTATGAGGATGTTTGTAGAATGAATATATTGTGCAGATGCTGTGTTTTTAAGCAAAATTTTTCTTTATTTCCTTTATTTCTAGCAGATAACAGGATATGAATCAGACTGTGTTAAATTCTCTTTAAATGGAAAACTGGAGAAGAGGAGTATTAACTATAAAGCCCTGTTTTCTTTAGCTAGTTTAAGTATATTAAAATGCCAATTTGTTTCTGCATTGCAGGCCCAGCACAGGGACACGTTCATTGAGGAACGCTATGGGAAATACAACATCAGTGATCCATTGATGGCTTTGCAGAGAGATTTTGAGACCCTGAAAGAGGGGAATCATGGTGAAAAGCAACCAGTATGCTCCAATCCTTTATCTGTTTTGAAAGTGGTGATGAAACACTGCAAGAATATGCAGGAAAGAATGTTATCCCAACTAGCTGCTGCAGAAAGCAGACACAGAAAGGTAGGTTTTGCCTCAATTGAGATGTGCAGAAGTTATAGTTGTATTTTGATAACATGTTAACTTCAGCAAAAAACACTTAAATTCCCTGAGGTTTGGTAACTAACAGGACTTTGCACCTTTGTTTAAGCTTCTCACTCCAGATGATGCAGCTGGTGAGCTAATTAGTTATAATTCCAGAATTTGAAATACACACAAGAGGTTTTTGTAAGGACACACCAAAAGGAACCAGCTTACAGCTGGGAGGTGTAATGCTTCCCAAAATGCAAGAAAGGGTTTCTGGAAAATGGAATTCTCAGCAGACCTATCACTGGGGCTTGTTCTCTGTGGTTATTGAAGAGCTGGTGCCAGGTGAAAGCACCTCCTTGTGCTCCCCTAAGGAAGTATGGAGTGACCAAAAGTATTTTCCATGCCATGTGGCCTCCTTAATGAAGAACCTATTGTTCTTCAGACATACATTTAATGTATATTGACACCAATAAAGTGCTTGGCCACATGCCAGACTGCACTTCCACAAAAACTGAAGTCACTAAAAGTAAGAACAAAGCTGTGCTTGACTTTTCAGCCAAACATCCAACTAAATCATGCAGTAAAATCAGACAGTTTTTGCCTTTTCCTCTTCCTGTCTACTTCTGTGAAAGCTTCTTGTATACTTGATGATATTTAAGCATTATTTGGAAGCTTAAATTTCAGGAAGACTGAGGAGCTGCAAAATTCATGGTGAGCATGTGTTGGGAGAGCTTAGTTTTGGTGATGAGATACAGCAGAGCGTCTTGGGAAGTTTGTATTCTGGCTTTTTTGTTGAGTTAATAGCATTTCAGTTATTCATGTAATTCAGTGTTGAAGCTGAAGGAGCTCCTTCACTGGGTCCTTATGGGAAGCGGTTTCACTTCAAGAGCTCATCTTGTTCTTAAGTGGAAGAACAAATTAATGTTCTTTAAAATAAACTTTGCACTGGAGTCCTGAGATCCCTGTAAGGCACTGGGGAGAAGCCTGTGTGGGAATTGCTGCTGGAGCCCCAGCAGGGACTGTGCTTTGTTAGTGCCCCGTGTCTCCTCTGCTCCTGCTGGGCCTTGGACTGATGGTCCTGCCAGGAAATTCTGAGTTTCAAGGGACAAGAGGCACAAACTGAAATAGGAATTTCCAGCTGAATAAGAGGAAAAACTGACTTACTTTGAGGGTGACAGAACACTGGAACACGCTGTGGAGGGGTTGTGGATTCTCCTTCCCTGTGGATACTCAGAACCCTCCTGGACTGATCTGTGCAACCTGCTGCAGGTGACCCTGCCTCGGCAAGGGGGTTGGACTGGATGATCTCCAGAGGTCCCTTCCAACCCCAGCTGTTCTGGGATGAGGGCACCATTCACAACATGAACTTCTCAAGGATATTGCACAGTCTGGGGGAAAAGTGTGCAGTTTAGGTATTTATTAATAAAATGAATGTAGATCCAGTGTGAGGTTTTCCTAAGGTCTTTACAAACTGACTCAATTTGACCAGATAATAACATACACTGAACTTGTCCAAAAGCTGCTTTTCTGTGATTTGAGTTGAACTCAGGTGTCTGAAGCTGCTGTGGTTGCTCTCCCGTGTCATTCTGGACTTGTGCAAAGGCACTGATCTCTGCCTTCCTGTGAGGGCACCTGGACATTGAATGGCTGATGTTTGTTGGGCAGGTGATCCTGGACCTGGAGGAGGAGAGGCAGCGGCACGCCCAGGACGCGGCGGAGGGGGACGATGTCACCTACATGCTGGAGAAGGAGCGGGAGCGGCTCACCCAGCAGGTACCGCTGGGGCTGCTCGCGGCCCAGCCCACAGAAACCCCGGGCTCCTGGGCGGGGAACTCGGGCAGGGATGTGATGAAACAGTAACAGGAACCTCCCTCTGTAAGGCACTCCTAGCTTTTATCAGCTCGATATGAAAAACAACCTTGAATTTCTCAGTGTGTTTTGGTAGCTGAGCAGTGCTAAAAGGTATTAATAGGCAATCAAATGCTTTGAAATCTTACTTCAGCCTGAAATCCGAGGAGTTCTGAAGAACAGGGCTGCACTTACAATTGATAGCGCTCTGCAGTACTCAAAATTCAGAATAAGTCATGGAAGATCTCCTGGGGGTGTTGTTCGGAGATGCTAATAAATATTTAAACCACTGTTTTCTGTTACTCAAGCGCTGCAGCCTTTGTTAAGCATACGTAACACATCAGCATTTTAAAGCCTAAATGCCTTTAAGAGGCAAACTGACAAAGTAGTAAATGAGGCGGAAGGAAGCTTTGCTTGTTCAGTCAGTGCATGGCAGACTGGATGTGTATCTTACTACAGGTCAATCGAATTCCATACAGGATAAAACTACTAGTAAGTAATAATTGTTACTATGTGCAAGCTGAGTCGTTCCAGACTGTTTTGCAGATTTCTGGGGCAATGACCTCTTTCTTAGTCGTTGTCATCTTTGACTGTGTAATTTCTCCAAGATACACAGTAAACCTGTTCACTTTTGGAGTGTTGCCCTTCATTTACTTTCGGGAGGTTTTATGGTACCCTTAAAATCTTTTTTGTTCTTAAATTCCAGGTGGAGTTTGAAAAATCCCAAGTGAAAAAGTTTGAAAAAGAACAGAAGAAGCTGTCAAGCCAGTTGGAGGAGGAAAGGGCACGCCACAAGCAACTGTCTTCCATGCTTGTTGTGGAGTGCAAGAAAGCCACTGCCAAAGCAGCTGAAGAGGGCCAGAAGACAGCAGAACTGAGCTTGAAATTAGAAAAGGAGAAGAGTAAGGTGAGTAAACTGGAAGAGGAGCTGGCAGCCAAGAGGAAGCGGGGTTTGCAGATGGAAGCACAAGTAGAAAAGCAGCTCTCAGAGTTTGACATTGAAAGAGAACAGCTGAAAGCTAAGCTGAACAGAGAAGAAAACCGTACAAAAGCACTCAAAGAAGAGGTGGAATGTCTGAAGAAAGCCCTGAAAGAGCTGGAGGCTTCTTGCCAGGAGCACAGTCCCTCCGAGCCCGTGCATCCCAGCCCCTCGGTGACATCCAGGGGGGTCACGACTGACAGTCCCCCAGTGAAGTCTGTGTCCTGCCAGACCGAGAGTCTGCAGGCAGAGCGAGCACACCCTGCCAGCACCAGCAAAGCTGTTCACACCGTGTTTGCCAGCCCCTCTACACCTGTTCATTCCTATGCAAAATCCAACGGGCATTGTGACACAGATGTGCAGACAGGTGGGGAGACAAACGCTGCAGAGAGCCAAGTTCACAGGGAGAAATCTGCTGCAGCCTCAGAAAATGCAGTGGAGAATGGAAGTTCTCCTGTAAGAACGGAGTCACCGGTGCATCTGATGACCCAGCTCCCTTCTGCTGGGGTGTCCTTGTCTCCCAGCAGCACAGCTGCCTCCTCTCTGACCCCTTCTCCCTGCTCCTCACCAGTGCTGACTAAACGCTTAGTGGGAGCCTCCGCCAGCAGCCCCGGCTACCAGTCCTCCTACCAGGTGGGCATCAACCAGCGTTTCCATGCGGCTCGGCACAAGTTCCAGTCTCAGGCAGAGCAGGACCACCAGTCCAGCGGCCTGCAGAGCCCGCCTTCCCGGGATCTGTCTCCCACCCTGGCAGACAACTCTGCTGCCAAGCAGCTGGCCCGCAACACGGTCACCCAGGTGCTGTCCAGGTTCACCAGCCAGCAGGGCCCCATCAAGCCTGTGTCCCCTAACAGCTCCCCTTTTGGCACGGACTATCGAAACCTGGCAAGTGCTGTCAGCCCCAAAACCGAGCCTGGGCACTCTCCAAGCCCCGTCAAGGTTTCCAGCCCACTAAGCCCATTGTCTCCTGGAATTAAGTCACCAACCATTCCTAGAGCAGAAAGAGGGAACCCTCCACCCATTCCTCCAAAGAAACCCGGCCTCGCTCAGTCACCTGCTGCTCCTGCTCCACTAACCAAAACCTCTTCCCAGGCCTCCTCCCTGGGTGCCCCCACGGACGTGGCGAGTAGCTGCTCTAACAACACTGTTGTGTCAAATGGCAAAGACCTGGAGATCCTCCTGCCAAGCAGCAGCTAGTCTCCAGAAAATGGGAATGTGACATTCCACAGCTTAGCTTACCCTGCAGCTAAGACACTGTTTTTCCACTCCATGTTATTTATTTCCATAGTAGCAGATTCTGTCTGTATAAAGCATTTAGTATATTTTTTTTTCTTTTTAATAGATAGGAAAATATTTTTGTTTATGAAGAAACCTTAACTACAGCTATACAGTAGCCTCCAAATGTCTCATGGCAGCAGTCAAATCATTAGAGATAACAACCATAATCACGTGGTGGGACCTATCAACCTCTAATGGGACTGATATGCTACTTTTAAATTATGCAGAAATAATTTTTGCAGACTTTTTACTCCAGATGAACATTTTATAAAAGTGCCTGAACTAAGCCTGCAATATTGAATGTGATTCTCGGGAAAAGGTGAGGAGGGGAACATCTAGCTGCAGAAACAAATTCTTCTGAGTCCTGAATGTTGAAACCAACACTGGTTTTCCTTTTAGTTCTTTCCATTTGCTAAGATAAGTTAGCAAATGTGCTACAAATTCTGCAAGGTGACCACCAGACCGGTGCAGCCAGCCAGGCTATGTCCTTCAGGACATAGCTCCCAGCTATTTGAGGAAGCACACATGAGTTTCTTGGGGTGAAATTTACTTGTGATATCATCCAGATTACCTCTCTGTCAGTATTCCTTGTCCATATAGTTCTTTCTGCTTCCCTGCCGAGATGCCTATCTGCTTTAAATGGCTAAGCTCTTGTTTCTGGTGTATCACCTGGAATTTTCAAGCTCTTCAAGCATTCTACTGTTGTGTGTAGAACTTCTGAGAAAAGGATCTTTCTTTTATGGGACAAAGATCTCACTATTACTTGAAAAAGTAACTTGTCCATACAATACAGGTTTTTTGCAACAGTAACATGGGATCTTCAACTTTAAACAAAGGCAATAATTTTGTTCCTCATCAGTGTCAGTTAAGTCTGACTGACCTGGATTTTACCCACTAGCTATGGCTAGCTTTCCTTGGCTGCAAATACGGAACCAAATCATTGCTGCTGTGGAATTGAATATGTAGATCTGTGTAAGTCTGTCACACACATACATACTAAACACACAGTGTATTAGGGGAATATTTATCTATTCTTGGTCTTCTGCCTCATATGAAGAAAACATGGCAATTCACTGAAATTTTAAAAAATTCCTCAGTGAGGAATTGCCTGAGTGTGAGGCAAATCGTGTGTGTGAAGAAGTATTTGGACCCAGGAGAAGCAGCTGGTTCCTGTGCAGCAGCGTTTGCTGCAAGAAAACCAGTGGGCACAGCACAGTGGTTTTCTGAGTCACTGCGCTGAGAAGTACAGGACAAACACAGCAGATCAGTGGCAGAGGCTGAGAGCACGACCCCGAGTTAATGATCTCGGGTGCTGGATGTGAGCTGATCCTAAATTTAGAAACTGGACTTGCTGCTCGGTGTCGTCCAGCATTGCTTCCCTCGGCAGCAGAGTCGTGTTTGCACAGAGCACAGCTCCCACTGCCAGAGACATGTTCTCCTTTGTCAGTTTTCACTGTTTCATTAGACAAAATCCCTTTGTCGTGGGGAAGATCCCTGTGCCATGGGAGGGTGCAGAGCTGCCCATGGCAGAGAGGTTCCTTTGAGCTTTGAGCCTCATTCCGTAGGACATGGAGCTCTGTGCTGCTGTGCGGTGCGTGTTGTTGGAGTGACCCCACACAGCCATGGCAGGGGTCTAGAGGGTTGCACAGACCTTTCAGTAGCCTTTTAGGCAGTGGTGTTATGGGCTGTTGTTCCTAATCCAGTGGAACAGTCTGTGCACTAACAGCAGGGACACAGGCAGCCAGAGCTAAATGGGCAGCAACTCTTTTGGAAGCACATTTATTACTTTTTAAACTAAGTGTCCATAGCAGATTTTTTTCCTCTTGCTGAGAGTAAATGTAAAAATGGATGGGCAGATGGATTTTGGCCCATGTATCCCTTCTGATTGAAAAGTGAGGCTTTTGTATACACTGCTTTAATGAGTTTCTTTGCTTTTACATTAATCTGACTGGTATTATCCCCTTTCTTTATTGATAGCTCTAGAGAGAGAGATACTATGATGAAGTCTAATAGGAAATGCACTGAGTACTGTTTCTTCTAAATATAATATGGGAAGGGGGTATGCAAAAGAATGTATTTTTGCTAGTAGACTAACTTCTGAAAGAAACTAAGCACAAGGGATTAAAATGGATCCAACTAATTCAGTAAGACATTTAGAGTTAGTATTTAACTGTTGATGTAGATTCTGTGTGGAAGCAACTAAATATTTCTTCTCTAACTCACATGTGTCCTAAGCAGACATTGTTGCAGAGTTTGTCACTGGCTAATGGAGTATAATGAAGTGCAAAACATATAACACTAGTATTAATTCATTAACACTTGTAAATTTGTAAAGCCAAATGTACCGAGCTGAAGTCTTTAATCATTTTTATAGCTGATGGCATTAAACATGTTAAACATTCGTATTATCAATAAAGGATTTTATTTTTAAGATGTGCAAGTTGCTTAAGGAAATGTTTGGAGTTGGGGCTGCCCAGCAGGAAACAGTCCAGCTAGTGGTAACTGGGCATCTGTGCTCACCTGGGACCTGGAGTTTTAATGGAAGCTCTGAAATGTCAGAAGAAAGCAAATTTCTTGGGAGTACAGTGGATCCTGAGCAGTCTTGGCTGCTGCAGCCTTAGCATATTGCCCCTCCATCTCCACCCACCTGCAGCTGCTGGTGCTGGAAGTTGGAAGGTGCTCCGGGGCAGTTGCGCTTCAGGCGGCACAGCACGCTCTGGATGCTCCAGACAACTCTGGCTTGTAGGTATTTTTAAGTAAAAACAGTAAAAACTAGATTACCTCTTTGCCACAGTGTCTTGGTACTGAATGGATAGCACTTTATATTAATGAACACCTTGGGGCTTGGGGGAAGGAGATACCACAGGCCCCGGCTGATGGTTCAACCAGGATACAGACTCGTGGAAATTCCCTCTGCTGCTGAGGAGTGCAGCTCAGTTATGTCACAGGATACAGCAGGAACAGACCCTGGCTGCAGGAAAAGCTGCTTTGTCTGGGATGCAGCATGTCCATGCACAGAACCATCACCCTCTGCCGTGGAGAGCTGGGGCTGCTCCGGGTGCCTCCCTGCCCTTCTGCAGGGCAGAGCCCACAGCTCCTGAGCCTCCCTAATGTACCTCAGCAGTGACCTGATTTTCTTATCTTTACGTCAGTTCAGTTGAACAGGTTTTGCAGCAGCCTGGGAAGAAGCTCTTTGTTCGTCTCTCCAGGGTTGATGACATCCCGGAGGCCGTGCCAGTGCTGGTACCAGCTGAAAGCCACCAAACTGGTGCTGCTTCCTGCCCGGGACAGCCGGGGGTGAGGAGCCCTGCCCGGGCAGGAACGGGAGCTGGTGCGGCTCAGCCACAGCCCTGATGGCTTTTTATAGCAGCAGCGGTGGCAGGTCCTTGCCCAAGCGTGGAATGCTGACAAACCCTTGGGTAAACAGCTCCGTGCTGGCTCCTCGTGGCCGCGACACGCCGCGGTGTGTGCGCTGAGCACGGCCGGGATCCCAGCCCCGCACGGGGTGAGGCCGGAGCCCGTTTCCAGCGGGATGAGCCGAAGCCAGTCCTGATCCTTGTCCTGGTGCCCGCTCGCAGCCGGTGTCTGCGCAGGGGAGAGGGAGTCAGTTCCTTGGGCACAAGGCATTCCTTCATCCCCTAAAACGCATCCAGGCCAGTTCGGTTTCTGCGTATGCAGGGCGAGGAGGGGACCCGGGGGCTTGTGGGGGGTACGGAGAGGGGTCCAAGGGTCTATGCAGGGCAAGGAGGAAGCCCAGAGATTTGTGTGGGGCAAAGAAGGGGCCTGGGGGGTTTGCCACCCTGTGCACATGGGCTGCAGGCACTGCTGGGTGTGGGGCTGCGGCTGGGGAGCGTTGTCCCGAGCCACCTCTGCCCCCGGGCGGAGCCGGGGCTGCACCCCGTGATCCCCACCCTGCTTCCACCTCTCCCGGGCCGGCCAGGAGAGCTCAAGGCAGCCTAGGAGAAGGACGAGGATCTCAGGGACGGGCAGGGGAGCTCAAGACCGGGCAGGGATGCTCAGGACCGGGCAGGGGAGCTCAGGGATGGGCAGGGGAGCTCAGGACCGGACAGGGATACTCATTGCAGCCCGGGAAGGGCTCGTCCCGTGCCCGGTGCGCGGCGCAGCGGGGCCGCTGGAGGGCGACCGGCGNGCGCCGCACCCGGGAGGGGAAACGGAGCCCCGCCGCTGGGCTCACACATCGCAGGGAACCCCCCACCGAAGGGCAGGTCCGTCACAGCACATCCCTGCTGCAGGACACCCCCATCGCAGGGCGTCCCATCGCCGGGGGAATCCATCACAGGGAATCCCCCGGGAAGCGCGGTTGCCCCCCAAATGCTGCGACCTCCATTTCTGACAGGAAAAGCTCTTTTGCTTTGACCTGCGTTCAGCCTGAGCACCAGCCCCGGGCCATCCCGGCCGCGGTGCCTGCGGACACGGTTTGTTTGCACAGCCCAGCCCTGGCTCTGCCCTCCGCGGCCAAGGAAGGCTTCAAGCGCTGAGTGTTGTTGTGAAAAGTTTTCATGCTGCAGGTTTAGCACAAGCAAACATGCCAAGAAGCTGAGCTCTGCTTACCCCACATCCCTGCCCCGCTAATTCCGCCTCGGCCACCGCTGCTGATAACCCCTGGGCGCCGGCCCGGCGCCGCGCTCACCGCCACGGCCCCGTCACCCGGCCCTGCCGGCCCGGGAACGACCCGCCACGGCCGTCGGAGCAGCAGGTTAAAGGACCTGGGAAAATCACTTTCAGGGCAATCATCTCTTTCGGGATGAAGACAGTGAAAGCAGCACACACAGGGCTAGATTTGGAGGTTGAAACACCACGTGCTTTGGTTGCAGTTCTCTGCTTCCAGTTTGTACATCCTTCTGGCTTGTATTTCCTGGTCCCGCTCCATGCTGGATCCCCTGCTCCTTCCTGAGTGTCTGCACCTGCTCAGGGGCAGGTAGGATTTCATAAAATCCATGTGCATGCTGCAGCGGTGTTTGTAGATGTAGCTGCAACACAAACCAATTGTGGTTCAGCTCATTAGGAATCAGTGAGTGTCCAGCTGGAAACATTCCCCCATGGCTGCACGATTTCAGCTTCACCGGGCCGCTGATCCCACGTGCTGCATGCCTGGAGTCAGCTCTGGCTGCGGGGAGGCTCTGAGGGGTGCTGAGGGCCAGCTCCGAGCCGAGCGAGCCCAAGGTGGGCTGGGCAGGTGCTGATCTCCGTGGAGAGCCACCCTGCACTGGGGATGCTTTGGAAGCTGAAGCCAGTGCGGGATACAGGGATCTGCAGCACAGGCACTGGTACCCTGAACTGCCCTCCCATAGGGTGAGCAGATCTTGAGTGCCTTACAGACAAGGGAATCCAGCTGAAGAGCTGATTCTGATTGCTTTCATCCTGCTCTGAAAGCAAAAGGGGAATTTTTTCGTGTGGAGTCCAAGAGCTGTTTACATGTTGATGCCACAGCTCCATGTGCTGCTCGTGAAGAGCTGGAGGAGCAGCACGTTCACTGGGCCTGGGCACAAACTTGCCTGGTGCCCCCATGCCATGGGCAGAGACCCCTCCGGAGCCCCCGTGCTGCCCAGCAGTGCCCAGTGCTCCCTGCTCGCCTGCCGTCCCGTCCCAGGATGGACCTGCTGCTGCCAGCACCCACAGCCAGGTGCCAGAAATGGGAAGATGGTGTCTGATGGCTGCGAGCTGGTAGAGCTGCAAACCCTAAGTAAACCCTGGTGACTGGAGAGTGAAGAGCAGGGTCTCCGGGGTGTCCTGGAGGAACAGCTGCCCACGGCCACGTTTTGGGCCAGGCACAGCACTCAGGGTGTTTAATGCAAGGTCACACGGTGACAAAATAGACCAAGACAGGGCCATGGCCTGGCCATGAGGGAGCAGGGGGGAGGACCAGTGCCACTCTCTCCCCTGCAGCCCACAGCAGCTTCCTGGGTGGGTTCCTGGGAATCCCTAGGTGTGCAGCCGGCACGATGGAGCCTTCTGAAGGCTCCAGGCTGGGGTAGCCCGTCCTCCCCGGGCACTGCAAAGGGACAGAGGCTCCACGGGAGCCCGGCTCTGCCACAGCTGCCTCTCGTCACCAGGAGCCTCACGGGCAGCGCGGCCTCGGCCAGGCGATTAATCTTTTGTCACAGGGGAATAGGGAGAACCAGCAATTAATAAACCCCTGGCTTAGGCAGGAACACGGCTCTGCCGTCCCCGCCGTAAACATCGCCCTTCCCTGCCGGCGACTCAGGACGTGCCGGCGGCCGGGCATGGGCGCAGCGCAGATGTTCCCGAGGGAACCAGGGTCAGGACTGTTTGACGAGGAGGAATCACCAGCGGGAGGATGTTTGTTTTTGTAGCAGCTAGATGTGTCTCGGGGAGGGATGGGAACGTCTTCTGTCACTCGTGGGCCGAGAGGAGGCTGGCAGGGCAGGGATAAAGCTCCTGACAAGTTTGGACTAGCAGGCGAGTTGATTAGCTGAGAGATGAAAATTCACAGCTCGGCTCTTGCAGGGGCCGTGAGCTGCTGGAGAGGTGTTTATGTGAGGGGAGAGCACCCCGTGCCTGCTGCCCCACCGCGCGGCCCCCGCTGCTGCTGAGCCGGCGGTCCCCGTGAGTCCCGGCAGCGCTGGGCTGGGCTGGGCACCTTGGGACAGCACTGGGGCCCCAAGGCGAGGACAGCCATGGATCCGCACATCCACGGCCCCACCCCTGCTTGAAGCTGGGGCTGTGCGGGGGCAGGAGGGGACAGCGGGGAAGAGGGGACCTGTGGCAGCCCTGTGGGGAGGGGGGTACCCCGACTTCCCCAGGGCTGTGGCACGTGCCATAGGCACAGGTCACCGTGGCCACCTGAACACCAGCACGGTAGCCTGGACGTGTCCCGTGTCCCACCGTGGCTGTGGGCACTGGGCTCTGGACACCAGGCACTGCCGCGGGCGTTAATTTGAGGTGAGGGTGACAAAGAAAGCCGGCCTGGCAAGTGCAGGCACTTGTCAGCTGAGAGCCCGGGCTGTGCTGTGTCTGATGGTACCGATTACCTGATGATAGACAGAGATAAATGTGTACAGCTGGAGGCAGAATAAATCGATGCTATATGTTGTATAATTGTCTTGAAAATAAGGTAATGCCTGGCTCTTGGAATGCTTTGATCTTATCAGAAAGACAAGGAATACACTAATGGCTTTAATTAGACTTCGGGGATGAAATGAATTCAGCCTCCTGGGTGAGCTGGTTTCTGGAATTGACCGCTGGTGGGGATAGAAAGGCTTTAATCAGATTTAGGCTCTTTAATACCCACAATAGTGTGTGTCTGCATGTGTGATACTGCTGCTAAGGGTGTTTTGGTGGGGGCTCTGCAGGCTGCATGTGCTTGGGCTTCCGGTGCCATTGAGAGCCGTTTTTCAATGTTCTTTTCCAGCTGAGTTTAAGCTCGGCAGAAGCTATCCGTTTTATTTATTTATTGACCTCTAAGTTGAAAACAACTTGTCAAAAAGCAGTGGAAAGCTGGGAATCATTTCGTTTCCCAACAGTGGATCATGGCAGCTGCTCCTGCAGCAAAGCAGCAAGCTGGTCATATATATAATTGTTAATTATTGCATATACTGGCTACAGTTGAAGCAGGGGAAAAGCTTATCTCTCTAGGAACACATCTTTGTGTTGTCCCCGAGAACACGTCTAATTAGCAGCATTTAGTGCACAGAGGATGAGCAAGGTCTGACTCAGCGCAGTGACTCACCGGGTGAAGCCGTTGCTTATCCACCGGCTGATGTGAAGAGGGGTGGGGATGTCCCAGCTCTCAGGGGGCTCTGCCTCTGCTCCCCTCATGCCCGTGTCAGGGCCATGTCCCCGAGCGTCCCCTGAGCAGCCTCACACCGGCATCCCTGAGTGTCTGAGGGTTTGGCTGGGGCTGGGATTTTTCAGAGGCCGCACTTGACCTTCCCTTGGTTATTTCCCAGCAGAACTGGAGTGCTTGCTAAGCAGCAGCAGCCCAGATGCTGACGCTAAACATGCAGCAGTTACTCCTCCTGGGCTGTGTTTATATCTTCCCTGTTGTAACTACAGATTTGGATTATTTTGGTCGGCTGACATTATCTGTCGTGCTTCCCTTATGTTAATTTGTTGGGCTTAGATGAGCTCCTGAAAAGGATTTAATAACAAGAGCTGCTGCCAATGAAAGCACAACCTTGTTCAACACTTACTGTGCAGCCAAACCCTCGGAACGCCGAGCCTCCAGGCGTGGTATCAACTCCCCGTAAGTAGCTGAGGTTTCGTGTAAGCACAGGCAAGAGCACAGCAAGGTCAGCGCTTGCTCCACAGGCAAAGGAGGTGGATCCCAGCCCTGCCAGTGCATGAGCCCCCCAGGAGCACCCTAATGGTGCTGGGGGCAGGGAAAGGCACAACTCAGCCTCATGCGGAGAGCACCCAATATTCGGAGATTCTGGCTCAAAGGGCAGGGCCATGGCAGTGCCCCCAAAACAGAGAGCAAGGATGAGGCCCCTCCTCTCCCAGATCCCCAGGGATGCCCATTCTGTATCCCTCATCCCAGAAGGGTGACCAGTGTGGTGGTGGGATCCACCCTGGTCCCCAGGGGCCACCATGGGGCCATGGACACCCTTGTGGGTGTCCCACCACCAGCACCACTCTGATGGGAGAGGAGGATGCGGGAATGCAAGGGGAGGAAGGGCATGAGCTGCCAGGGACAGGCAGCACCAGGGACCTGTCCCCCCACACCACCCCACTCGCTACATTGCCTCAGGATGTGAGATCACCCGTGTGTGTGGGAAAGCTCCTCGCCTCAGCACAAACACATGCTTAGTAACATAATCTCTTAAAAGCAAAATCCCAGAAATTCCTTTTTCTCCGTGGAAAATGTTGCCTGGGGGAGAAGCTCATAATGAAGGATGAAAGCTTAATCCTTGAAGCAGAGCAGGACTTGGGGGGAAGAGTATAAACATGACAGTTGCTGCTCAGTGAGTCGGAAAAAAAAGGTGAAGGGATAAAAGTTGTGGTGGGGCAGGAGGGTGACGGCTGTGGGGATGGGCTGCGGGAGCCCCGGCAGCGCTTCCTCCCTGACCGGGTCATATCCATCATTCCAGTGCTGGCATGACAAATGCACAGGTTATCCTGGCAGTTTCAGGAACAGAAAAATGCTCTGTGCTCTGGTGAGTGAAGGTGGGAGAGTAAATGATGTCCTGTACCTGTGTAATTCACCACTGAGGACAGTCCTGGGTTACTGGGTATCAGCATTAGCAACACCGGGAAGGAGCTTTAATCAAGATCACACAGTGAGCATTATCAAATAAAGCACCAATGTGTCTCAGATTGATTTTTCCACGTTTTCTGACCTGTCAGCATGGACACTGGCAGGTGATGTGACAATGCTCAGAAGAAACGCACTCAAGGAAGCAGCTCCTCAACACCTCACTGCCACCTCCCAGTTACCATAGCTCTAACCTACCTTCTGCAAAGCCAGAGAAAACCTGTTTAAATCAAAGTTAAACCCTCTGCAGTGCTGCTTGATTTAAGCTGAACTTCCCCGCCAGCAGGCAGCAGGAGAGGCAGGGCAGTGGCAGGGCAGGTGGCAGGAGGAGAACATCGCTCACAGCTGAGGACAAGGACATGTGGGTCATGCACTGGTGGCCACATTCATGGTAGTGGAAGGAGTTGGACTGATGGGTCCAACTGGTTTGGGGCAGAAATGGATATTGTCCATGGTTCCTGGTGGCTCTTGGCAGGTCTCAGCGAGCCAGGCCAGGTCGGAGCCATTGCGTGTCCCAGGAGGTTCCCAAGACAAAACTCCCCAGTCTGTGAAAGGGGTTTTCCTTGCACAGCATCCCCAGTCCAAGAGGGAAAACCAAACAAGCTCCACTTCTCTTCTCTATTTTTAATTGGCAGTGGAGCAGCAGAGGTGGGGTTACACTCTCCAGAGCCCAACCTGCTCTGTCTTTGCTCACTGCACAGCAACGCTGTTTATGGACTCAGATTCCAACCTTCTCCTCTCTCGAGGCTGTGAAGATGTATTTCCTCTTGTGCCATTTCTCCTTCTGGCAAGCAGGCTCCCAGGTGGGTCTGGAAAATGTCAAAGTGGGAAATAAAGTTGTTCACCGCAAAAAAAAAAAAAAAAAAAAAAAAAAAAAAAAAAAAAGGGAGGAAAAAAGGAAAGTCAGAAAGGAACAAGCCCCAGAGGTGCAGTGCGAGAGCCAACCCCTCAGGTAGGAATGTGAGGACTCAGACATGAAGCATCATGAAATTCCCACTCTGTACCATCACTGCCATGTGCCCAGCTCTGGGCACCATGGCTCTGTCAGCACAGCTGAAGGCTCTGGGGTTTTCATCCGTGGAGCAGGCTAAAAACACAGCGCAAGACAAAAAGAAATAAGAATAACCCAAACCTGATCTCTCTGGCCTGTAAAGGACAGCAAACAGCGGGCAGGCACCCGGGTTGGGATGAGTTGCCTGGTGATGGGGTGCCCTGCACCGCTTCAGCCTGAGGGACCATCCCCTTGGCCAGGTGGTGGGAGCCCCATGCACAGAGGTGACAGGTGACACCACCACAGTGTGGCCAGGCTGGTGGTGCCAGTGCCACCTCCACCCACCGAGCTGCCCAGCCAGAGAGGCTCAACCTGCACGTGCTCATGAGCGTGAACTGGGGGAAGCCCGGGCCACAGCCGCCCACAGGAGCATCAGGGCTGGGCACAGATGCTGCAGATTAGAGAATGAAAAGCTGGGAGGTTTCTGCTGAAGACATTTTTCCATTCGTGAGGCCATGGGGTGGAGTGGGCGAGGGGGGGTGCAGCGCCTGCAGCAACAACAAAAGGCAGAACAAGGGGGAGGGGAGCACGAGGGAGAGATTTTTGATTCATACTCAAAAATTACCCAAACTTTATTGCCAGAATGTCTACATTTTTATGTGCTTAAGCACAGTGAGTTATGGAAATCTTAGAACAATGGAATGATCTCCTTCATTGCCCTCAATGCGTTCAAAGTCACCACCCCTCCTCACCAAAAGGAATCTCTTTTTCCGTTTCACTGACTTACAAAAATGCCTCTGCTATCAACACCCTCCATGTGCATCTCATAAATACCAGGGTGGGACATGGGGCTGTTGGTGGGTGTTTTTTATAAACCCATCTCTGCCCCAACCCTTACTCAAGAAAGTTTTTATGGCATTTCGTTGATTTGGCAAATTTTCTGCTAGAACCTGCCTGAACAAGAGGGGCTGTGAATTCCTTGATTCAGGTCCAAGCTCAGAGTTTTGTGGCTCCCCTGCTCTTGTCTTTGCTCTGTGGGAGACCCTTATCTGTCAGTCACGTACTGATCTTATAAATCCTCTGCCGCTGCACGTGAGAGCATTGCAGGGCGTGCCTTACACGCTCCATCTGCCAGGTAAGGAACCGCAGCGCCAGCGATCCAGCTCCAGCATGTGTTTTGCAGCCCTGAACATGCAGAACAAAGTAGGTTTGGGGGGGGTTTAGAACTGTAGAGCAGGCATGGAGCAGATCCATTCATTTCTGAGCACACCGGGAGCAGAGAGTGGCGGATGCCCTCCCAGGACCTCCGGCGGGGACGCGCGTCCGTCCTCGGGCATCGCGGGCTGGTCTCTGAGCCGGCAACGCCCCGGCCAGGGATGCTCAGCTGCAGGGAAAAATCCTTCACACTGCAGCTGTGCCTGTGTAGGAAAGTGTAACAGAGTGTGCAGCGAGGGCCAGCAGAGAACACGCGCCGGGGTGGTTTCCTTTGCTGCCGAGATAATTCCTCCCCACCCCTCCAAAACTGCGTCCTCGGCTGCGCTGAGCAAAGCCCGGCCACACAGGCCTGGGCTCTGATTTACGGCCTGCCGGCTGACGGAGCTGCAGGCAGAGAAAGTGCTGAGGTGGGAGAAAATGAGGACCAGACCGGGAAGAGCGGGGGGCGGTTGCCGGGGAGGGTTCAGGAGCCAGAATCATCCCACCTTGGCTGCGTGCACCGGCCAGGACGAGCGATGCCTGTGGCTATGGAGGGAACAGGGAGCAACTCAGCTCCTCAGCTGCTGGAAGGAATTGGGGCATGGATGGGAAGCCCCAGTGTCTGCACAAACCCTTCTGATTATCCCTCGTTTCCCAGGCTCATCCTGGCCATCCTGCCCCACTTCCAGCTCGCCGAGGAGACGGAAGCTGAGCGAGCCACCGGAAAACGTCTCCAGCCCTATAAACTGACACCATTGTTTATAATATTCCTAAGTGCCATTGCACGATGATAGCAGTGCTCTGACAGAGAAAATTTACTTTTTTTCCTTCTTTTTGAAATAAAGTTAGGAAGTTGCAAGTCCCCCAGAAGATGTTTTGGCCATTATCCTGGGTTTGTTTGTTTTTCTGCTTCCCCTAAGTGACACATGCTGCTGATGTTCTGGCACTGTCACAACACCCACAGCACCCACAGCACTCTGCTGTGCTCAGCTTGAGCCACGCAGACTGAATCCCTGCTGGTACCAGGCTGGCAGCCAAAATCCCAGGACAGAGGCTTTTACTAGCCTCCTTCCTTCCTTCCTTCCTTCCTTCCTTCCTTCCTTCCTTCCTGCCCTAGGGCTGCCTACAGTGGGGGAACAAGAAGGGAGCGTGGCATGATGAAGGATGGAAGATGGAGCAGGGAGCAATGGAACAGCAGGACATGGAGCAGTGGGACACGGAGCAGGGAGCTTACAGCAGACTCTTACAGCTCCTTGTCCAAAGCGCCCATAGGCTCCAGAGCCACCCACAGCTGAACTTCCTGGGAAGGAGGCTTGGATTTGAGGGATGAAAATTAAAAGCTGTTGATCTACTGGATAAAATTTATCTGTGCACACCTCACATCCCGGGGGACGAAACCATTACCTTGTCATTACTATTTGTGTGCAAACACTCCTCCATACGAGTCAGGCACTTTGCTAAGGGCACTGCAATTTCCTCCAATCTCCAGTTTGCTTATATTGTGCTAAACCCAAACAAACAATCCCTGAAAGGCAGCAAGAGCAGCGAGAATCTTCTAAAAAAAAAAAAAGGAGCAGGGATTTATCAGGGCTTCAGTGCAGGAGACAGCAGGGATTCTATGAAGACACTGAACCTACTGATGGGCACCCTCCAGAGAACTCGAGCCTCTGGGTGTCAGCAGATGTGGCTGTTTCCTGTGGTCAGGGATGGGGCTGACACTTCATTCACCTGTCCTTCCATCAGCTGAGGCAGGACGAATCACAGAATTATGGAATCACAGAATATGCTGAGTTGGAAGGAACCCACAAGGGCCATCAAGTCCAACTCCTGGCCCTGCACAGCACAACCCCAAACCAGGAAACACGGGATAGGATGTTTCTAAACACATTCAAGGTGGTTTAGGGAAAGAGGTTATGAAATGCAATTAAAGGTTTTATAAAGCGTCCTGATCACACTCCTTGGTCACTGTACGATTTTGATCATAAATCAGCAAATGAGCTGGGGAAGGGAAGGGAAGGGAAGGGAAGGGAAGGGAAGGGAAATGACCGATCCAGGTGGATTGGTGTAGCATCAGTGTGGACATAAAAGTCCACTGATGCACAGTCAATCACCTCAAAACTTGGAAAAACAAATTTTAAAACCCCTAAACACTGAATGCAGTGCAAGCATCACGAGTCTGACATTTGGCTTCTCATTGCTGAGCTGCTGGTCCAAGAGCTCACAAGTCAGAGGTCAAGATTCCCTGTTCCTCTTTTTGATATGCATCATTCTTGTTTTTCCATGTTGTTGGACACAAGAAGGAAAGAAATCCCTCTGAATTAGCCGGCAGGGCGAGACTCTAATTGCTTTCCCAGCTCCTCCCTGAGTCCACAGGGCTGCCCAGGCACCCGCACACACCCGCTCAGCCCAGGAGGAAAATAGGACAGTGAAGAAAAAGTGCTGAAGTTTGGGGTGGATAAACAGACTGTGGAAAGGTCCTAAACGTGGGTCCACAGCCAAGCTCTGTCGCCATCCCCATGCCCGTGGCCAGAGCTCCCAGCCCCTTGTGGCTCCATACGCATGGGCCTACTTGGCAGACATCTCTCTATCCATTACCAGTTAATGCAATGGAACTGGCTGACAATGGGCTCAGAGGCTGCCAAAATCCAACATGAGGGCTGCAGATGTCCCTGGGACCGGCAAACCCTGCTGGAAGATCCCTGCGGAATGAAAGGTTACCCTCAATTTGCTGCAGATGCTGCTCGCGCCGTCCTACAGCCATCACTGGAGGAGGGGCCTCCATCGGAGAGAAAAGAGAAACCCAGCTTTGCCTCCAGACTGTTATTGTCTTCTCTGGTTCAAATTAAGTGACTCGGGTCATTTTTTATATGTTGCCATTTGTCTTTTACCTGAGGGCATTGCAGAAAGGAAAGAAGAAAAGGTGAATCTAGCACGAAAGCAGGGAAGGAGCAGAGTCTTTAGTAGACAATTAACTGAACTGACATCGGGTTCTCCCTAAAACATCAAACTGGAGATTAAATTTAGGCAGACACAGCTAATGCCTTGCCAGTGGGTCCAGTGATAAATCAGCACCAGTGGCCGTGGCTGCATGGCAGCACCCAGCCCTGATCACAGGGATGTTACAGAGGAGGGGTGGGGTGGGAGACATCCCAGCTCCCTCCAGCACTGTCAGACCCACGTCAGCACTTCCCAGTTTGACGTCTGAGAGCCAGGAGTGAGGCTGATGCAAAGATCTGGCCCAGCAACCAGACAGGCACAAGGTGACACCAGTGCCACGACCAAAGGCCACCAAGCACTTGTTGTTCCAGGCAACTAAAATGCAATGGAGAAAGCAGTGTCTTCCCACAGCATCTGCTCCATATTTCCACAGCCAGCGCCGAAGGGCTCTGCGTGTGCTGAGGCTGGAAACGTGGATTGGCTGTTCAACAAGCATTTAAAGAAACCAGGTATTTTATCAACTGCTGTATTACAGGCAAATGAACTGCAGGAAGCCTCAGGTGAGTGAATGTCAGCACTGTGGGATGTGGGGAGCCCTGGCAGGTGGACCTTGCCTCTTTCTGATGCTCACATCAGCTTGGCTTACCCGCATGGAGGAACTGCCTGGCAGAGGGGCAAAAAAGGGGATCTAGTTCTTACAGCAGCCTGATATGCCACAGAAAAAACACCTATTGCTTGCCCTTCCCAAGACAATCATTAAAGTTGGAAAAGACCTCTAAGACCATCGAGTCCAACCACTATGAGCCTGTAGAAATAAGGAGACCTGGATTAGTCGCAAGTTCCACTTCCAGAAGTCAGGAGAGGCCGGGAAAGGTGCTGGGAGCTTCTCTGTCCTGCCCACACAGGGGCTGCAACCCTGGCCATGGCCAGGACTGAGGACGCTCCACGCAGCCCTGCTGCTCCCCAGGGTCACATCCCTCTCTCCAGGGAATCAGCTGGGACTGGAAGCAATCCCTGTGGAATTGCTGATGTTTGTCAGCACCTTCTTCCCAAAGCCAGCCCCAGCCTGGGACATGGCTGAGATTTATTTCTTCTGACAGGCTCCGACACACCACTGTTTTTATTCATTGCTCCTGACATGTCTTCTGCCACACTGGGCAAACTTTGGGGTCGGCCCAGAGCCAGTGTTGGGTGATAAGATATGAGCTATTTTCAGATGGTTTATAAAATTAACATCCCCAAGGTATCCCGATGTTTGCCAAGGTGAAATCTGTGTCCGTTCTGGATGATTTCATTACTCACTGACCCCTTACATAATTTTCCTTTTCTTTTAAAGCAGGGAGATTTCCACTTCCAGTTCAGCTGGGCATCCCACAACCCCCCTGCACACCAAGACCCTCGCCAGCATTGTGTGGGAAGGGAAACCTTGCTTCCAGCACCTGAAAACCCATCCAAGCTCCCAAATCACCTGCGCTGCCTTCCTGCAAGTGCATCAGGGCAGCTGAGCTCCCCACAGAGCCCCATGGTGCCATAGCCCTGAGGATGCCCAGGCACAGAGAGAAAAAGCCTTACCTTGCCCTGAATTTTCCATACTGAAACCAAACCAAAACAACTGCTTCAGTGGAAATATGGAATGAAATTTAGAACTAAAGCCTGTGATCTCTGGTAGTTTTATCAGAACACAAGCAGCTCCATCCCAAAGCAGTCTCTTCTCAATGTATTTGATGATTTAATGAAAAAAAAATTATTTGCTCTTTGTCAAAAGCCTCTCATGTTTCCACTGAAGGAAAATGTAAGCTCTCAGAAAACAACAATTTGATGAAAATCTGTTACTCCTGCCCTGTTTGGAGCACTCAGGGAGAGCTCCATCCCCACACCCAGCACTCGACCTGGCTAACCACAAACCACACGCCCGCCTTGGGTCAGGCTCCTTTTTTCCAGCACTCTGATTATTTTTTCTCCTGGGGATAGGGCTGGGAAGGACTCAGCCTTCAGCTCAATACAAATCCTGCCCTTTCAGTAAAGTGTAATAAACTTCTTCCCCTGACACATAGGAAAATGTTTTAAGGCAAGACTTTATAGAGAGCATCAATCACTTTGGAGGTGATGGAATTGCTGCAGAATTATAAGCAAGTCTGAAGTGTCTACAGAGGACTCTAAACACTGTCTTCTATTTATTCTCTGTGTCCTTTGTAAATGTAAACTTCAGTGGAGTTCAGAGGCCCTTCCGTCTCCACGGCTTGTCAATCCAGCACCTTTCACCGCTGCTAAAATCACAATTAAAAAAAGAAGGATTACAAAAACAAACACAGCGCTCACACGCGCGAGTGATGGCTGCGGACTGTCGCGGGAGCAGTGCTGGAATCCTGCCCTGTGCCCACAGCTTCCCACCATCGGCGTGCGGGAATGGGAGCCCTGGAGCCACCTCCTTTCAGCCCCCCTGACCGGTGACCGTCTGTCACAGCGGGCAGGAGGCAAGGGAAGAGCCAGAGAGAGGATGGAGGAGGGCTCGTGCACCGGCCACAGCACCCACTTCTGGGTGCTCATCTGTGAACCCATTCCCGCCTCTCAGAGGAGCAGGAGCAGGGAGGGAAAGAGCAGGACTAAATCCCGGAGAAGACAGGGATAGAGACCCAGATGGATGCAGGGCAAGTTTTTCCCCTTGCTGTGCATGGGCAGGTTTTTATCTCCCCTAGACATGACCAGGAAGGGTTACGGTGCCCTCCTGCATAAACACCCCTCAGGGCTCTGAAAGGCTCCAAGAAGATCATGCAGAGGACAGTGCACTGACAGCGGGATGGAGCCGGGTGTGGGAGAGCCATCCCAGCTGGAATGCTGCTCAGGGGAGTGAGTGGGAACTGACTTTTTCTTCCACAGAATGAAAAAAGAGATAAAAGCTCTATAAAGTTAGAAGATAATCTATATTAAAAACCCGTCTTTGACAAAATAGCTGGAAAAATTACTTTATACATTGAAATATTCCACAGCTGCTCCAGGGGAAAAAAATTCTCTTTTGAAAAATACCTTTCATGAGAGATTTCCTCTGACCGTGGAGCATCCTGATCCCAGCAGCACACTGGACACAGAGCCTGCAGGGGGACAAGCTGCCGTGTTTTGTGCCTGCCCATGAAGGGTCAGGAAATAAACAACTGGGAGCCCTTTGGGTATTTGCATTAGCAGAGGTTTTGCCAGGTACAAGCAGCTCTACACACAACAACACATCCACAAACATCACTTTAACGTCGAGTTAAAATGCGAAATTCCTGCAAGGGTCAATCCATGACCCACCTTAACCTGTGCCTGAGGGACAGTCCTGGGTCCCACTCCTGCCACCTTGCTGGAAACTTGCTTTACCAGTCGATGTGGCACTGGTTCTCGCCACCGTCTCTAGTCCTCTCAAAAGCCCCTTGCCTCAAAACCCAATTCAAAACGCAATTATTTCAGCAGAAAAGCAGCATTTTGGAGGCTCCCCTGTAACACCCTCACTAAGTCACGCTGACAGGCCAGAGTTCAGGAAGGCAACATGTGGCACAAGCGTGGAGAGGTCCCCACGCATCTCCTGATGCTCACTGTGATCCCCCATCTCCCACGCAAGGCTGGGGTCCCCCCCATCCCCTGCAGGGCTGGGGTCTCAGAGTTGTGACCCGGCGCATCTCCCGCAGGTGCGTGTCTCCCCGGCGCGGTGGCCCCGCGGGCCGGTAGCCAGCCGGGCCGGTAGCCAGCAGGTAGCGCTGCGGGTCCGTCCCTGGCCCCGCCGGCTCCGCCGCGTCCCCGCGACCGCCCGAGCTCTGGCCCCTCCGGGGTCCGTCTGTCCATCCCACCGCTCCACGAGTGACAACGAGCGTGGGGACCCGCCCAGCACGGCCGCTGCCCGCGGCGGACACCGAGCGGGCGGTACTGTGCGTTCCACCCGCGCTGGCACCCGCTGCCTGCCGGGATCCCCAGTGCGGGACCCATCCATCGGGATTCCCAGTACGAAACTCGTGTCAGGATCCCCAGTGCGGGACCTGTCCGTCGGGATTCCTGGTGAGGGGCACTGGTGCTGCCGGATCTGTGCGGGCAGGGAACGGGGATACGGTCGCATTTGCAACAGGTCTTTTCCTGGCGTGGTCCAGAACGCCAAAACATTGCAGTGGCCACGGCGTTCCGCGGCCTCCTGGCTGCACTGCAAACAGCTGATCCCTGTAGCATCGCACCCGCAGCCTTTCCCGGGGCTGACCTGGAGCATCCCTGCCTCCCCGGCCCAGCCCCTGGCCTCCCGCCCTGTCTTCAGCTGGTTTGTTTGCACTGAAGAATTGCTGTAGCAGAAGTGCAATTCCAGCAAATGCTGTCAGGGAATCCAGGGGCCAAGTCCGGAGTAAATTCTGATAATGCTGTGTTTACATCAGGAATTTCTTTGGCAGATTAATCACATGAATGAAGTAACAGATGGGAACTCGCGAGAGACACTGTAACAGGAATTCCATCGCAGGGCCAGGCTGGCAGCTCACCCCCTGGAAGCACCACTACCGGGACCACCTCTGCAGGGAAGCAGGGACAAGGTCAAACAGGGATCAGTGCTGGAGAAAAGCAGCACCCAGAGGGGAACTCTCCTCCAAGAGCCAGTCGAGAGCAGCCAGGACAGCAACTCGTCCCCTGGCACACACCAGCCTGTCCTTCCCGGCCCGTGGCATCCAAGAAATGATGGGTGTCAAGGGCATCGTCGCAGGAAAGGTCTCATGCTCCTGCTGCCAGCCTCACCCTCGCCACCCACTGGTTTTGCCAGCTCTAGACTCAGGTTGCACTTGGGGTTTCAAAGTACACAAGGTCAGAATTCCCCAGGGAGCAGGTGACCAGCCCGGGCAACAGCTGCCGGGCTCTGGCATGTCAGTCAGTGCAGGACAGATACAGCCACAACCACGGCTGCATTTTATTACCCAGCGTTTGGGATGCCAAACTTCTTCCAGACTGGGGAATTATTTCCAGAGTCAGCCACTCAAGAACATGCCATGTGCCTGTTTCAACAGCCATTTGCATCAGCCCATAGCTGTGCTTGTGTGCCTGACTCACCAGATGCTGCCCCGAGGAGTGACAGGCTGCCAGGTCTGGTAAAGGGCAGCGGAGGGAGCAGATGTGCCGGGAGCAAGACTGCAGAGCAGAGTGTAGGGAGCCCTTCACTGGCCACAGACGGCTGTTTGTGAGAGGCAATGGTCTTCCTACTACTCGCTCCTTCATTCGGAAATGTGTGATCACCTTACAGTGCCTCTGCTCCTCCAGAGAGCTCCCGTGCTGCTCCGAAGCCAGGCGCCCAGGTGGGCAGACGTGGGAACCTGCAACCAGGAGCACGGGTGCTCAGGGAGGATGTCTACACGTGCTTCACATGGGTTTTAATCTCTCTTGCAATAAACCTGCACACGGATTTACTAAGCATGATTTGTGAGAGCCAAAGGTTGTTTCAATGACACAGTAGCTTGTGAGGAAACACTGCTTCCCCTGCTGCTGGGTCCTCCCAGCATACTCCAAGAGACAGCTCCACGGGAAGGGCATCAGTTAGATCACAATGGTGTCTTGCAGAGTAACAGATCCAGGTTAGCCAAGGTAGACTGGAGACTTTTTGATCTCTTCATAAATCTTTCCAGTCTGGCTGAGTGCTGCCCACAAAGCTCGCCAGCGGCATCAGCCCTGGAGCTGCCAACACACACGTTCCCAACATTCCTCCCTAGGTCTGGGCTGCACCAACAGACCACAGCACAGCTCTGGCTGCCACAGCAGGAAGGACACGTGCTCAGGCATGAGGGGCACAGCCGGGCATTTCGTGGTCCTGGCCCTGCCCCCTGCCCTGGCTCCTGGGAGCCAGGGCTTGGAGCCAACAAGGCTTCCTGCCCTGGGGCCAAACGAGCCGCTCTCCCCTCGGGCTGCAGAGGGGAACATATGGGACCCGTTAGCTGGGAGCATATAAAACTCAATGCTGTATTAGTCATCAGCTCCCTCATGTTCCTTCCAGTGCTGGGGGACACGACTCTTGCAGCAGCAACCGACAACTGCTTGTGTTTCTGTCAGCTCCAATAAACAACCATGTCTAATGCCACGAGGGGAGAGGGGCCTTGGAAACTCCATCCAAAAATAACAAATTTGAAGCATAATGTCCTCGCCAGCTCGATGGCTCCATCTCTCCCCCAGTTTGCCAAGCAGCACTATTGGGAAGCAGGGTCTGAGGGCCAGGAGGACCCACCATCAATAAACCCCTGTCCCCTGCCTGCTGTCCCCCTGCATCTGCCTGCTGCAGGGCCCGCATGTTCCTGCTCGCCGGGCCCGGTGAATCACGCGCCATTAACATTCTCACAGTGACATCTCCAAAATACTTCAGGGATAAATTGGTTGCTGGCTGATTTGCAAAGCATTTAGGCAAAATTATTAGGAGGAAGGTTGGTGGGGAGCCAAGAGCTGGACCCCGAGGGAGGCTGCATGCTTGTGGGTCACTTGGATGCTCGTGCCATGGCCTTGGGGAGCTCAGCCTGGGCCCCACAGGCTGACAGCATCACACACCAGCCAGTAAACATGGTATAACTCACCCTCATAAAGGGCTTAAGTGCCCTGGCGCTGTTGGATAAACAGGACCATGCAGAATGCACACAGAGACCTGGCAGAGCCCTGGAGCCATCTCAGCATCTTCACAAGACCCCGTGTGACTGCGAGTGGCACCAGAAGAGACCCGGAGCCCAGTGCCCACTGGCAGTCCATTGCCTGCCCACAGCCTTGGGTCATGGACAGGTGTTGGTAGGCAGGATTCCGGCAGTCGGGGGGAATTGGACATCGGAAAAGCCAGCCAAGAAAGAAAAAAGCCCTCACTGTGTTTTCATAGCCATAGCTTCACACACCCCTGCTCTGCCCACAGACCAAAGCAGTGGCCAAGAGCACCCATCAATCTCCTCCTGCCCGGCCTGTCTGGAGGTGATGTGGAGTTCTAGGCTGCTAGAGTGCTGGAAAGCTGTTGCTGGAAAACATGAGATAGGAAGAGAAATGTCGCCCCAAATTTATTGTATTTACTTTCTCCAGTGTTTTCAGAATTTTTTAGTCTTCAGTAGTTTATATTATACACATTTATCAGCTTTCCTTCAGGCTTTTAACCCCAGATTCACTGTCTCAGGTTATAGCGGAAAGTGATGAAATGGGCATTCCTGGAGCATCTGCTCAAGGGGAGGGTTGTGGCCAAATTTAATCAAATGGCCAAAATGAACCCAGTGCAAGGCTGCTGCACAGTGAAACCTTCAGTACCCCTGGCACTGCGGACTCTCAGTGGATCTCCACACCCCCACAGTTGCCAGAAGCACCCACCCATTTTATTACCAGCTCCATCCACATATTTCTTATTCATCAGCTCTGGATTTTTATATTTTTTTCAGTGGAGAAATGAGCAAACCTACATTATCAAAAATTATTTGCAAGTAAAATAGCCTTTTCTGTAGCAATCTTATTTTTAAAGATCATTTTCAACCCTCCAAGCAGCCAAGGCAGCCAGCAGTGACACCAACCCCACCAGACCATGTCTTGCCTGCAAGACCTAGCCACGGCAGGAGGGTAACAGTCTCCGAAATAAGGGGAAATCACATAAATGAAGGGAGGATGTGAGCAAAAATGGCATTTAAAGCCTGGCAAATGTATAGATAATGAGTAAATTAACTGCCTGGCTGTGATCTATTGAACAGCACAGCCCCAAAGGCGGACAATGGGATCAAAGGCGGAATTTCTACATGCTCTGGCCGGGGTGCCGGGCTGCGTGCCCGCCGCGCCCGGGGCCCTGAGCTGCTCAGCAGAGTTCAAAGGAGCCCATGCAGCCTTGTGCAGCTCCCCGGGGTGGGACACAATTCCCAGGTTTTCTGCAGGCTTGCTTCCCAAAGGGAGGAGAGCGGGGCTGGCAGCGGGGCCAGAGACACCCGCAGTGACCCCGGCCTGGGGGGCCGGAGCACACCCCCGCGATGGGATAATGCACGCTCCCGCTGGCAGGATTAGCCTTATAGCAGGACAGCTGAATCAGACGCTCAGCCCTTAACAGGATTACGCTCCCGGGAGCTCCAATGAAAATACAGACACCCTGCCCACGGGCAGCCCCCTCTGCTCACAGCGGCCCCCGGGGTGTGAGTCTCAGGGTTTTTTAAAGTCATAATAAAGTGTGGGGCTGAGCTCCTCATGGATATAGAGGGAATGGGCTCAGCTTTCTGCCGGCTACAGGGGATTTACACAGGCACACAGGGACAGGAGGGAGCAGTCTCAAACTGAAAAGGAGAGATTTAGATTAGATGTTAGGAAGAAATTATTTATGCAATAATGCCCTGGCACAGATTTCCCAGAGAAACTGTGGATGCCTCATCCGTGGAAGTGCCCAAGGCCCGGCTGGACAGGGCTTGGAGTAAACTGGTCTAGTGGAAGGTGTCCCTACCCACAGTAGGGGTTGAAAGTAGGTGAGCTTTAAGGTCCCTTCCAACAAAAATCATTTGAAGATTTCTACGATTCAGGCTCCTCGGTGCTCAAGCTGACCCCAGCTTTCCAGCTGCCCCCAGAGCATCTCACTGGACAGGAACAGGAGGCTGCAGCCACTGGAATGGCTGGAGCTAATCCAAGACCCTGTGTCACCCAGCAGCACGTGCTGCCATCACCCTCATCACAACACCCAGACTTGCTGAAACCTCGGTGAGCCACAGCCGAGGTGCCCCCCTTGCAGCAGGGACAGCATGGAGCAGTGCTGGTGGAGCTGGGACCCCACCCCAGCATCACCACGAGTGAGTTGGAGCCCGCTGGGAGCACAGAGGCTGATCCCTTGAGCACACACACTGCAGGGCACTGGGCAGGGAAGGGGTGTCCATCGTGACAGGGACCACAGCAGATGGGCAGGAGAGGAGCTGGCGAGTCTTCTCCACTGCCAGGGTTGAGGGCCCTGCTACCAAGTGGGGATCTTTCAATATTCTTTAGTAACTATGGATCAAACCTTCCATTTCCATGGAAACACAAACCTTCAGGTGTCCAACCTCAAGGTCTTTGCATTCCTCCAGAGAGGCTGGATGCTTCTCAAGTCACACTCCTCACCCACCAGGATTAACTGAATAACCAGGTCAAAAGCAGTGCCTGAATTCAGCTCAGCAAGAGGCCGCTCTCATTACATCTCTATTTCCTTGAAAAGTGGATTTGTACCAGACCAGACATTTTTAAGGTATGGGGAAGCACCAAGCCAAACAGAGATGTACATTTTCCAGGCTAACAATGATTTTCACCTGCTCCAGCCGGGAATCACCACAATAGCTCTTGAAAGCAGCACACAGGTTATCAGAAAAAAGGCTGAAAGCACAGCTTGCTGCCCTGACTCCTTGTTGGATTTCTGAGAGGCTGGCAACTGAAAAGCTGATCCAATTTATCCACAGTTCATTATCCAACATAGCATGACACTGGGACACTCGCAGACATAATCCAGCTTCCTCCTGCCTTGCAAGATGTATTGACCAAAGGCAAGAAAACAGAGCATTAATAGCTCTCTGCTGTGCAGCTGAATCTGGGCAGCAGCAATGAGATTCTTTGGGCTATTTCTATCCAATCTCACACAAGAGTAAATCAGAAGCTTCTACAGACTTTCATTAAATTTCTCCCCATTAATACCACATAGCAGAGATCAGAATTTGTCCTTTTTTCATGTTTTTCTGATATTTTAAAAAATGCTAAAACTCTTCAGCTTCTAGCTGAGCTTAAGATAAAAGTTAACCTTTGAACCCCAGCAGCATCTTTCATGTAAGGCACAATACAGAGAGGGCTTTTACAGCGGGTTTCACTCAGTAATGTGTTTCAGGCTGTATTTTCCCCCATCCTCACCTGACTCTGGGAGCCAGGGTACAAGGGAACCACTAAACTTCACAAGAAATCTCTGAAGGTGGCAAGAGGCACCAAGAGCACCCATGGAATGAGACTGGCCAGGACTGAGTATAAACCTTGCTCCATCCCTGGAATTCTTCTAAGCCAGTCTGGACATGCCATGGAGCACCCTGGTCTAGTGGAAGGCATCCCTGCCCATGGCAGGGGATCAGAACAAGATGATCTTTAAGGTCCCTTCCAACCCCAACCATCCTGTGATTCTATGATAAATAGGAGGAGAAAGAGGCCCTGTTCTCTACTCCCTGCCCACCTGAACCACACTTGAGGGACCATATTTTATGCCTCCCCATGGCTGACCAGCCCTGGCTGCTGCCCTGGCAGATGCCCCACGGCAGCGTGAGGGCTTTGTAATAACCTGTTACCTGATCTGAGCTCTCTGGCCTTTCCTCTCCGGCAGACAGTCCTTCAAACCCATTCAGGGACGATGAGTCACTGAAGAAGCACTTAAAATCCATCCCGGATGATAAGGTTAGAGCTATGTGCGGTGCATTTCCTGCCCTAGTTTGGAGTTATGCTTGGGCTCTCTGCACTTCCTCGCTTATTCCACCTTCTTTCTCCTTCCAAATTCCCCACCATGCTAAGCTGCAAAACCTCAAGCAGTTCAGTGGAGATTCATCAGGACTCAGTGACCACACTGGGCTTCAATAGGGAGCAGGCAGCAAGGATGGATCAGCTTTGGGGAGGCACAGCATTACCTGCTTCAAAGGGCAGAAAACAACCTGTGGGAACTTTGATCAGGAAAGCTGCTGCAGTGATGCCACCAGCCCAGGAGCAGCTCCTCGCTTGGCTGAACAAAGCAAGTAATCTCAAGCACTCCTCGTATGGCTCCTTTAGACCTTTCACCATCCTCATGTCCCTCATTTGGACATTCTCTAACAGCTTTATAACTTTCTTATAGTCTGCTGCCCAAAGGCACACCCAGGACTTGAGGTGAGGCTGCATAAGTGCAGTGGGTCACCTTTGCTCAGGTGGGTCACCTCCACCCAGGAGAAGGTGACCCCTGTGTCCAGGAGCTGAGTGTGGGTCCATGACAACAGCACTAAATCCTCATCACTGTCAGGCACTCATCTGACCCGTATCCATGGCTCACAGCATCCCCCTCACTATCAGCAGTGCAGGACAAGAAATTTGCCTTACATTAGTGAAATGATTATTCTTAATACTCAGACACTGATCGTATTCCAGAGGAAAAGGAAACATAAATCCCTCCCTGCACTGACAGCAACAACCCGCATCCCTAGATAGGAGAGAGCTAATTAAACCTGGTCATTCCAGCCAAAGCCCAACCAGCGTGTTTGTACAAGCTTTGCGGTCAAAGCATGTGCAGGATTTGGCCCTATTTCCCCACTTTCATTAATCACAGGAAAAATTCTCCACTTAGAAACAATGCTAGAGATATACCTGATAGGGGTTTTTTTTCTCCCTTGGCCACTTCCCACTTGGCAACAGGGATGAAGTCCTGCCTTTGCAAAACATTTTGAAACCTGTTTCTGTTCCAATTCAGAATCACCCACCCCAAAGCTTTCCAGGTTATCTGTAAAAGAAAACCTAGAGAAATGGATGGCCTGAAATGCTTCAAACTGATAAACTCAAAATGTATTATTTTAAATGTAATTTTGGTTTGCGTTATAAAGCAGAGCAAAAATGTTAAAAACCACAGAACAAACAGTCATTGGAAATGGGAAATGTTGTTTTGAAATTGAAGAAACAGAATGTTTTTGCCCTGGCGACCACCTTCCCTTTGCTCCAGAGCTTGACAGAATTTCACAAAACATTTCAAGTTTGATGTGCAGTGTTTTGGGGGGAGCTGAGCTGTTTCTGCTGGGGAGGGTAAGGAGAAACTCCAGGAGCAAAGAAAACAGCTGGAATCCAGACAAGGTGCACAGTGGGACCAGTCCCTCCAGCTGGGCTCCAGTGCTGGTTTAGGCTTGATTTTGGTGCTCTCGAGCCCCATTTCAGCTGCTCCAGTAGTGTCCAGAGGAGGCAGAGGTGTCCCCACAAGCATGGGAAGGCGGCTGCTCCGGGGATGAGGAACAGGCAGCCCGTGCTGCTTCACTCCTGTAAAAACCCACCTCAAACCCTTCCCTGGTTATAAATAAAGCAGCCACTGACCTCGGAGATTAATCAGTGGGCTGGTGTCTCTGCGTGATGTCACCCCGTGTTTTTCCACAGGCCTGTCGAATTTCAGCCCTGTCTGATCCGCTGCTGACAGCCAGGGCTGGCGGCTGCCAGACAGCACCGGCCGGCCGGGCGGGACGGGCCGGGAGCGGCGGCCGGAGGATTTATGGCCGCTTTCCCCCCGGCTCTCCCGCACACACAATACACAGATGCCTCTGCAGGATGATGGAAACCGGGGCTGCTCGGCGCAGTGTGGGTATTTTTAGGTGTTATTGCACCATTTCTGGCCTTCGGTGACTTCTGTGACTAACACAGCTGGATTTGCGGTGATCCATCTGAACCTGGGTGCTCGGGCACACTGAGCTGCTCCAAGAGAAGCCTGTCGGTCTGGTGGGTAAGGAAGGGAGGGATGGAGCCAGGTGCAAGCTGATGCCATGGTGTGGGATGGATCTCGTGATGGGAAGCCAGTTCTCTCCAGTGCACCGCACCTGGCAAAGGCCTCCGGGAAGGCACAAAAGCTCCTGGCTGGAAACCCAGGTCTGACATCAGGGGTTTAATTTCACTGTTTGACCTTTACTCCTGCTTGCAGTTGAACCTGCAGCCTGATCACCTTCCCATGTTTACCAGGCAGGAGCTGCTCTCCTCCAGCCAGGCACGAGCTGCTCTCCTCCAGCCAGGCACCAGTGGGCACACTGGAGGGGAGCAACTCCCCACGCTGTCTGTGCCCAGATAGCAACGGAGGCCAAAGGGTTACACACACCACATTGCTGCAAGGCGAGGCACTGCATGTCCACACAGCAATTCATCAATTAATCTGAGAAGGAACAAAGCAATTAACAGTGAAAGCAGGGGATAGACTAACTAAGCACATGCTGTCACTCTGCTAACAGGGCTGGCTCATGCCTGTTTGTTTGGCTTCTGTTTCTATGGAGGTGGGGGCAATATCGAAGGGTCAATTCATTGCTCTGGTTATTTGGATCTATCCAAAACGCATTCTTAACATCTCAGAGCCTGGGGAGATAGCCAGGGGCTAACTGGAGACTGCTCAGCCTTTGGGAGCTGTGTTCTTTTGGGGGATAAAAGACCTTCCTACCACAGCCAAGTGCTGGAGTCACCAGGACTCAACGCTAACCACAGGCTCGCCTTTGCTGGACCAGGTGCAGCTTGCAGAGGGCCCTGGGCTCCCATGGCCCTCATGTCCTAGTGCTGTCTCTCAGCAAGGCACTCCTTACCCACCCCAGAAAGGAACCCCTAACCTGTCTCCAGACAGCTGGAACTGCTCCTGAGCATCCTCCTTGGCGCAGTCTGGAGAACAAGGGGGTCCAGGGCCAGCTCTGCCAGCAGCAGATGCCCCAGCATGGAGCAGGACTGCCTGTCTCAAGCCCAGCTCTCTCCTGGGGCTCCACTGGTGCCACTGCACTGGGCAGTGGCAATGTCCAGCACTGTGTCCCCTGCTGTGCTGTGGCTGGAGAGGAAATGAGCTTGACAGAGGCTGTGGTCCCAGCAGCACACAGCCCTTCACTGGTCCCTTCTCCACAAGTTCAGGAGCTTGATCGAGCTGCACTATCCATCCCAAAGTAAGTTCCCCATAAATATGTCTATAATAGGTCTTTGTTTGCTCAGAAAAAGGGTTTCCCATGAGGTGAGCCAGCCTGGCACTGAGGGTTATCCCAGGACAGTGATTTTTCCCCTTGGGTTTCAGGCGGCTGTGATTATGCAAGGCTCCGAGTTATTCCTGGGGCTGCCACGAGAAAGGTGAGCTCCCTGGCGGTGCCCAGCGCAGGCACTTGGAGGCATGGCAGCAATCCCTCTGCCACCTCTGCTCGCCCCGTGCACCACGCACAGCCCCAGCACCTGTGCCTGCACAGTCAAAGCAGGAATGCAGTGCCGCAGCAGGACAGACAGCCGGAGAGGGCAGGGGCAGGCGGGATCACACTGCTTTCATCTCCATGGAAAGATGAGGAGACTTCTGCAAAGCAGGGGTGGATCTGGTACCCATCCATGGCTTGCAAATCCTGTCTGACGGTGCCTCGAGCACACTGCAGGCTGGATGCCACCGATGGAGCAGCTCTTCGGGGCAGAGAATGCTACAGACCAGTCTTACCCATGCATTTACTTACTCTATCTCCTCCTTAGGCATAATACTGCCTGTGGACTGTCCCTCTGCCCCTTACCACAGCTCTGTGTGTGCCATCGGGCCCTGCAGCAGCTGCCCCAGCTTCCTGGCATGACCAGTCACCACCTTCAGCACCCAGAGCAAGTCTGTAGAGTGACCGACCTGCTAAGAAAATAGAGAGCCCGTTCCTTTGAAGTTAATGAATTGTGAAAGCCTTTGAAAGCAGAGCCTTGTTTATTTACTCACCACAGCTCATGTGGACGAAGAACCCAGACACCCTGAGCGATGCTAATTTGCATGGAAGATCAAACATGAGGCTCTGTCCAGCTGAGCTGCAGTTGGAGGAGCGAAAGCTGGCCTGAACTCTTCACTGCCCAGTGCAGGGAGAGCCTCATACAAACCCAGGGGACAATCCATGGGCTGTCAGTTGGGTTTTATGGAGAAGAGCATCCAATAAGCCACCAGGCTGACAGAGAAATTCAGTATCCTGGGTGCAATGCTCTGACGCCCAGCCTGAGCATTTCACTTCAACACCAAAATTCAGCTGTGATCCCTCCTGCAGACACCCATCACCCTCCCCTCCCAGGGCTGGCACTGCTGCTTGCACTGCTGCCTCTTGCCCTCACCCTGAGTTCCATCCCTGCCCAGCACCACATCACAGCCAAGACCTGCTCATTCACGTGAACATCCTGCTTGTCACCTCCTCCCTTTCCCTCCCCATGAGAGCAGGATACAGAGTACTCAGGTTCCTGTCTTTGTGTAAAAACAACCCAGCAACAGAGAAAAGCCCACAAAATGGCCACAGCAGAGCCTCCAGCACGCTGCTCACTATGATGGGTCTTCTAAACAAATTCACAGCCTTCCAGTGTCTATAAATATCAGCCTTTTCAGTGCCACCACTTTGGGGATAAGCTGTAATGCAATATTCTGTGTGGGCTCCCGGACAAAAGGATAGCACCCCACCAGCACTAGCTTTCTGTCACTGCAGTTTTCCAAAGTATAATTGGATTATAACCATGTGTGAGCTTCTAGTCCTCATTTCTCCCAGGCTGGAGAAGTCGCTCTCTGATCTGAACAACAGGAATAGGAAGGAAAGAGCAGAATGAGCTGAGCTGGGTGGAGGGAAGGGGGCAGCTGAGGGCTCCGGCAATGTGGAAGGGACTTTGGTGGATAATGGGGTTTACAATCCCAGTAATTAATGAGGTATATCATGAAAGTGTTGACAATGAGAAGTTACCAAAATGCCTGCTCATCTCCATGGTGTGGAAGGACCAGCCAGGAAGGGACCGCATGGGGAAGAGGGAAGTGCCAGGCAAAGTTGGTCTTCACCAGCTGTCAGTCACCAGTTTTAGGGCAATGAAGGAAGGAAAGCCGAGAGCCCAGAGCAGCTCATCCACTAGCTCTCCCTGTCCCACAGCCACAGGTGACAGAGACACGCAGAGGAGGCAGAGCCCTCGCCAAATCAGTGCAAAAGGCTGTGCCTGCGCTTGGACACTGATACCAGATGGTGGCCAATACCATACCAGGGAGTGCATGCCCACGGTGTCCCTGTCCCCCAGAGCGCTGCCTGCAGGTCCCCGGGCACCTGTGGGGTCTGCACCGCCTCCGCTCCATGGCTGGAACTCTCCCGGCCGCCCCGCACCGGAGCCGCTAGCTCCGTGCGCTGCCCGCTCCTGCGCGCACCGGTCCGCGGGCGCTGCAACGGGCGGAAACAGCCGCCGGCGGGGCGCGAAGGCCCGCGGGGCCCCGCGGAGAGCGGTCACCCTGCGGTTTCCCACCCAGCAGTGACACCTGGAGGGGGCGAGCGCGGGCGGAGCCGGCCCCGGCCCCCGCATCCCGCATCCCGCCGCGCCGCTGAGCCCCTTCCCCGGGAGAGACCCGACGGGACGACC
>VZTF01003807.1:281338-327078 GCA_013397755.1 Cnemophilus loriae | reverse complement strand
GCTCCGGCGGCGTCCCGGGCTACCAGAGCAGAGCGGAAGGCGGCGGCCGGAGTGGAGCGGCGGAGACGGAACCGCCCCGGGGCCGGTACCGAGTCTTTCCCCGGGGCGCCGTCACCGCAGTGGTCACGGGCACCCCGCGCCCCGAAATGCTGCCGCTCCTTCCTTGAGGATGGGACTTGCCGCGGGGACCTCCGGTTCTGTCGGGGCGCCGAATCCCCTGCGCTGTGACACCTCTGAAAGCGATCCCTCCCCGGACGCGGCGAGGAGCAGGATGAGCCCCTCGGTGCGGTTTCGACAGGGGCAGCCACAGCAGCTTCCCTGATCCACCCTGATCCCGCCGCAGCTCCCATCCCTGCGGGCTGCGGTGTTGCCTGCACAGTTACATTACTTTGCTCCTGGGAAGCGAAGAAGTTGATGTCCCCCCTCCTTCAGATAAGATGAGGCTTTGTAACAGACAGAAATGACGCCATAGCAAAAACCTTCTGGAAATTAGTCTCCTCCTGCCCCGGTTCGTGTAACAATGAAAATTAATCTATGCAGAATGGCAGTAATTAGGAAAACAAGGATTGAGAGGTTTTCCAAGCGACCTTGTGCTGTTTCAATAGTTCAGCAACACTGGAGAAAAGAAAATAGTTGGGAGCAGGAAAGTTCTCAGTGTCCTCCACCTGAGGAGTGTAAAAGTCCTCTCTAATCTTGTGGAAAACAGTGTTTTCCCTGCCAATCTCATCATCATTAGCAGATCACGGTGGATGAGGCAAAACTTAATCAAATTCAACCCATCTGCCACTGAAAGAAAATGGTAGTTTCTGGAAATTCTCAGCTACCGTGGAGCACTGTGTATGGGGCCAGGAGCTCTTAGTAGTCATGCAGATAGCAAAAGTATTCCGGGTGTTTGAGAGCACGTCTGGGCGTGTGGCAGCCCTGGTCGGGCTGGCATCGCTAGAAGAGCAATTCCAGGGTGTGGAAGGTGGATGGGAAAGCTGTGGGGCTAGGAGGGAGCGGGGAGCCCAGGGGACAGGCTCCTCGGGCAGCTGGTGGCAACCAAGCACAAAAGCAACTTCTTCAAGAGACCGGAAAATGCTCTGGGGGGCAAATGGAAAGTAAAAAGAGCAAGGCTTTTCACAGCCGTGCCCAGAGGAGCTTTCCTGCAGGCTGGTCAGCCGAGGGGAACTAGAATCACTGGGAGAAAAAATGAGTCACTGTTGGGTAGTCTCAGGTTGATACAAGCACTGACCTGGCTTCCAGAGCCTGCTCTGCCCCAACGCAGCAGGGCAGGTGAAGGCAGGATGGCTTCTGTGGGCAAGGTGAGGTTGCTAAAATGCAAAAAGCTGAGGAAGGAAGGAAGTAAGGAAGGAAGAAAGGAAGGAAGAGACAGTGGAGAGTTGGATTATTTCCATTATCAGGGAGGCTGGAGAAAGAGAGGTTCATTCGAGCTGAGGAGTGCGTGCATGGGATAACATGGCTGGAAAAAAAGGAGGAATGGAGCAGTCACAGTATCATCTGCCCAGAGATGGGCGCTTCTGGTAACACACGTGGATGCTGCCTGAAGGGTGAAAATTCATTTAGGAGGAGTGTTAAAACCACCTATTTCCCTTGCTGTCGCACCCCACTTCTCCCCACAATGGCTCTGCCGCAGTCTGCCCTCGTTCCAAGTGCGTGTGGCTTCCCAGCAAGCGGGAGGAAAACCAGCCACGTTTTAAGCCTCGGTAGCTGTGGCTTGTTTGGTGGAAGCTAGATTTAGCTCCCACAGCAGTTTGTGTTCTCAGCGTGCAGGCTGATCCCCAGCTGGCAGCTCGAGGGGAGAGGAGAGCAGGGCAGCCCCGGGAAGCTGCACTTGTCTGGGGCTGGGCAGCCCCACACAGCCCCACGGCCACGCTGCGGCCAGGCACGATGCCTTTGGACATTTTTGCTGAGTAGTATTGGTCCTAAGGACCTTAAAGACATGACTTTTGAAACAAACCAATTAGAAATGGAATATACTAAACTCTTAAAATTCACTCTTTCAATTGAACTTTCTCTTCTGGAAAGTAGAACATTCCTAAGAAAAGCCTAAATTGAACCGAGTGCTGTTGTGCTGGACATGTCAGTCCTGATAAAATAGCGTGTTTAGATGAAATTGCATTTTACTGAAAATGGTTTCAACCAGCTGTGGTTTGGGAAAAAGTTATTCAGTGATTTGCATAGGTTTCCAAGCATATCTTTAGCACCACTGATATTACAGTAAATACATTTGGTGGTGCATCATTGTTCCTTATTTTAATTATTATTGCCAAATTCTTTTAGGGATTCACACACAATAAACTTGTGGAACTAGAGGAAATGCTTCTCATTTTCAGAGTCAACTTTTTAAGTAGTTTAATAGGAAAAACTGGGTCCCCTCTGATCACAGTACATGGAAAGGAAATATCAACCAAATGTTTCTTCTAAACAACTGCAAATTATTAATTTTCAGTGACGTCAGGCATGGCCCAACCGCCTCACAGAAAAGCCAGGAACTGGTGAGCTTTGGCATCCAAAAGAGTGGCTGTGGATGTGTGTGTGTGCATGTGCACGTGCTCAGAGCAGGGGCAGAGGGGACAGGTTGGGGACAGCGTGGTTTTGGTCTGGGTGGTTGTGGCCAGGCTCCGAGGCCACCGTGACTAACAGTGACAGCAGGATGGCTTTGGCTGTGGGGAGCAGCACCCTTGCATAAACGCTTTCAAACGCTAAAGTGTTACTTAGCAACAAAATACCAGCTGAAACACAGACAGAAATTAAGAAGGAATGCAACGGGAAAATCCCTAAATCCCGTTTACACTCCGTGCACTCGGGCAGGGAGAGCAGCATCGTCTGGGGGCTGGCAGCTGGCAGGGCTGTGCCCCGCGCTGCGAGAGGCCGTCAGCCCCAAAAGCGGCCTCCGAAATTCCTTCGGAAAGATTTGGGAGATTAGACAAATGTTGCTTATAAACATAAACTGTGCAATAAACAAACTTGGTGTAAATAACTAAGTAGAGTTTACTTGCTATTGAGAGCCCGGCGAGCTGTTCTGGTGTGGAAAGCCATTCTGAAATTAAAGGTTTGGTTAAGGAAAAATGCACACAAAGCCCTGCATACCTCCCTGCATCCCACCCTCACACACACCCACTCTCCTGCAACCCACACGGACCCCCCCCCAGCTCCCAAGCACACCAAATCCTTGTTAGCTAACTTGTTTATTGCTAACCACAGCCCTTGGAAACTACAAATATTTAATTTCATCTGGCATTGGAACAGATGGGAGGCATCAGGCTCCCAAAGAGATAAAACAAATCTGTGGAAGGAAGAGGATCACAAGTTTGGGTGTGGCTTGGAGAGCATGTGGGAGCCTGGCAACCACATGGGGCTACCCATGGTGCTGGCAGGATACAGGGGCTCCAAGAGAGCTGCTGCATCCCGGGGCGTGATGCCCATATGGGAATTTTGAGGGATGACCAGTCCAGAGTCAGGCAGCCATCATGGGCCAGCTCCCCTCCTTGGCCAGGGAAGGAGGAGTGTGTTCATGGGCATGGAAAACATACCAAGGGCAAATCACGAAGCAGGAGTGCCCATGGCTCCCTCTGTGCCAGAGCAACCCCTGGACATGGTGTTGGGCTCTGGCCAAGGGTTTGGCAGGGACACCCCCACTGCAGATGGAGAAGGGGACATTCCCACCACTACGGGTTGTTGGCTATGCTCCCACTAGCATTCTTCTCCAGGGCTTGCCATGTATTTCCAGTGACACCAGTGCTGTCCATGGTCCAGGTACAGTGGACGGACACAAGGAGTGATGGAAAAATGGAGCCACACATATGTGTGGATATAGGATATAGCAGAGGAAGGCTCATTTAATCAGGCATCATGCTAAGGTGTGTGGGAGGGGAAGTAGCATAAATAGGAATGTTTGAAATTAAGCCAAGGGAAAGACAGCTGCATGGAGGAGCTCCACAGCCCACTGTGTAACCCTGTGGGGTGCGGGGGTGCCGCTCCTCCCTTCCATGCCAGTCTCAGCTGGGCAGACCCACAGCAGCCAGTAGGGGGTCTTGCAGGCTGTGTGGGGGCTCCCAGGGCTGTGTGTCCGTAGCTGTGATCCCATCTTGTGCCGTGGGTGAATCACTCCCTCCACAGTAGTGCCTCTGCTGCCGAGCACCTCATCACCCATTCAGTCTTGGCACTGTTGCAGGCAAGATACAGAATCATAGAATCACAGAATGGGTTGGAAGGGACCTTAAAGCATCTGGTTCCAACCCCTCTGCCATGGGCAGGGACAGGGGACAAAGCACCAGGAGCGGAACTTGCCACCACCAAGGGGAGAGGACGTGCAGCACTTGGGACACGGAGATCTCCGGGGTGTTCGCCCCGGCTGTCAGTTTGTTGTTGCAGAGCACTTTGCATGGCAATAAAAGCAGGAGGTCAGTGACCAGGAAGTCTTTATCCTGAGGCGCTCCGCAGCTCTGGCTGTCCAGGCAGCCGTGCTGTGAAAAATAAGTTTTAAAGTAATGTCAGACTGATGGAGAATGAACCCCGTGGCCTTTGCAGCAGCCCTGGTGTTCTTGGTTAGCGTGGATGGAACAGATGGGTTCTCTCAGTCACTCTGCGCCGTTGTAATAATCCTAACTGTGCTGCTTAGTCCATTTTTCATTAGGGTCACTTTCACCTATGGGAAATCTTTCTTAGAAAGAAGTGCAGAAGGAAAGAATCCTTCAGCTCTTCCAAACTCATTAGCTTTTACTATTACCAAAAGTGATTTCAGCAGTGCCATGAGGAGATCTGTGCTGGGCCAGATCCCATGGAAACACACAGCTTCTTGGAGCAGCTCACACCCAGCACACAGGATGTGCCATGGAAAAGAGAAATGTACATCCAGCTTTATTACCAGAGACTGTCTTACCTTCCCACCTCTTAGCAAAGGACTTTGAGATGGGGGGGGAAATAATTGATTCTTAAGGGTAAAGCATATTTTTAATGAGCAATTATTTTGTATTCATGCACCACGAACAATGTCCCTGAGGAACAGCTTTCACCCAGCGCTGGCCAAAGTTTTCAGACCTCAATTTTCAGGTCACTGTTATGCAAGATACCAACAGCAAAGTCTTACACATCCACCCAGGGGACAACAGAGTACAGCATCCATCTGCTCCAGCTCCCCAGGACCACAGTGTTTCAGTCCTCCTCACAGAAACTACATCCCAATGACAGCACGGGGTGCAGGAAAAGCACAGAGAGGGGACTCTGCCCAGGACTGAAGGCAGACAACTGTTAAAAGAGGGATGCACAAGAAAGAGAAAGATAACGGTGCCGAAAATGAAAAACATGTCCCTTGAGTGGCACTGGTAGTGGCTCAGCATTATGATATTAGAAATTATTGAAGTGAGACTAACGCTCTCAACATGCAGAGTAGTGGCTCTAAGTGAGGAAATTAGGACTATTAATCACTCAAAGGCGTTAACAATTCCAGCAGGCCAGGATGGCCCTGTTCCCAGTAGGGCTTAATAAAATACTCAGGGTTTGTAATACTAAAATAATATCTCGGATGTCTATAGCACCTTGCAACCCAAAGTGCTTGGCAGTTGGCTATAAATTGTCTGCCACAGCAGGGAGAGCAGAGGAAGGAAGGTGCAGCATCCATGGGAAGTATGCAAAGAACTTGAGGAGGTGAAATGCTGCCAGGCGTGATGGAATTTACTCTTTAGCAGGCAGAGAGGCAGGGATGTTGGATTTGATCCTATCTGCACAAGCTGCCTGCAATAGCTGCCTAGGGCTTTCCAGCCTCCCACCAAAATACAGATTTCATGAGGACTCAGTGGGATGGGAAGAGACCAGAAGCCAGGATAGTTTGGCTCCCAGGTTGATCCTTCAGGACTGTCAAAGCTGTTACGGAGCAATGGGGAGCTGAACCACTCTTCCCAGAGGATGGACTCCAGCAGCCTCTGACGCCACCAAGAAGCCAGATTCTCGTCTCATGTTCTCGTCTCAGCCTCAGAGCTCTTTAGGGACCGCAGGAGCAGAGACTGTCCAGAACCTCCAAGAGCAGCTGACATGGCTGGGGGTCCAGGGATTCCAGATTGCCTTACCCCAGCCAAGCACACCCTGCACTTGGTAGGGAGCAGCTGTGCCAGGAAAGGCAAATTCTCCAGCTGAAAACCCATCACCTGGGATGTCAGAGCCGAGCCTGCTGCCATTGCTAAGACCCTTTGAGTTGAAGGAGCATCCCTCCACCTCAAAGCCATCGCGCTGACGGGGCTCATGGCGCTGTGCCTGGCCAGAGCTCCTCCTGACCCCAGGCTCTGTGTCCACCTGTGCTCCTCTTCCCACCTGGCTCTGCCACCAAACAAGGAGGTATAAACTGCTGCCAAAGTTTTGGGATCCTTGAGTTTTCACCCACAAATTCTCTCTGCATTAATGAGTGGCATCTATGAGTGAGGAAGCCTCGTGCAGTGGTTCTTTGTGTTCAGGGACCAGCTGTGGGCTCCCTGAGCTTCCTCACACCTGGATCCTGGCCCGCTGCATCACCAGAGCTGCTTGCGCAGACATTCTTCTTCCATGTAAAGCTGTGACAGTGATTAAAGTTAAGCTTAGCTTCTATTAATCTAATTTAAAACTCTGCCTTTAATGGTATTGGTGCAACCCCGATTTCCCCACAGTGGGAACTTAGGACGTTTCAAGCAGCTGTTTTAATTCAGAGCACTAAAATGTTGGTTTGCCTGAGAATGGCAATTCCAAAGATTTCCCGTTTAAAATCATCATATTCAAATAGGTTTTCCAATGCCTTATGAAATGGTGAAAAATGAAGTCTTAGCTAAAGCAGTGTCTAGTATAAATTGCATTGGAAACTGAATTAGGGCACTCACTTATTTTGCAGGAACGCCTTAGTGTTATGGAAGAGCAATGGGACAGTTTCTGATTCCATGTAATTTTATGAATTCCCATGAAATTAATTCCTTTCTTCAAAACCTTATTTTCCAAGAGACATTTCCCACCTGATACCTCCCAGTGAGCACAGGCAGGGAGGAGTGCAGCCGTGGAAAACTCTTGAGCTGTTCAGACTGTCACCTGAGCAGAGGGCAGACACAACGTGGGCCACAGGAGCCGGCGAGTCCTTCGCTAAGCTGGGCAGGCCCTTGTGGGAAGCACAGGAGCAGGACACATCCAGCACAGAGCTGAGCCGTGGGAGGGGGTTAGCACAGCCTGCATGCTACCAAGTAAATAGATGCGTCTGCCTCTGATTTGCATGTTTATCTTAGAAGCAATTTAGGTTTCTCCTTGTTTACAAGAGCCAAAGTCAGCAGACTCTCCACAAGAACAACAACTGGAAGCCAGCGCGTGACGGTTGTCTCCTGTTCCCTCGTGCATCGGCACTCGCGGGATGTTGGGACAGACGAGCTGGCTGCAGCCATGCCTCAGGATGCATCCCTGCAGCTTGCAGGGAGGAGGAAGGCTGGCAAGGAGAGAGGAGGGCTTGACCTCGCAGGCTCCGAACGCACCTGCCCTTGGAACATGAAGTCTCCATCCTCTGCTGTTGTTGCTGCCTGGCGAGAAGCAGGGAAGGGAGGGCGGGAGATCCAGCGCGCAGCGTGTCCTGCAGCACGGCCCCTCACGCCCGGCTCCGGGCAGTGGGACCCTGGGGGAAATGGGAAGTGCACCCAGCTCGGAATTGCACACTGATGGGCAAGAGGTGACACTGCAGCATCGTGCAGCCCAAGGTGGGCAGAGGGACTGTGCCAGCCCCTCACCAAGATGGGCAAACAGCTCTGCACTTGGCAAAGGGTGATGCCAGGGCTTTGCGCACCCTCAGGAGGCAGCAGCACGTGGAATCCCGTTGGACAGGGTGGGGGATTGTTATCCCCACGTGCACTTAATTATCCACTCCCTTCTTCCCTGCCTCCCAGCTCCTCCTCACTGCAGGCTGCCCAGCTCCTGCTTCTGCCTCCCTCCTCCCAACCCTGAAGTCCAGGCCTGAGCAGTCTCCAGCATCAGGAGAAGTTCTCTCTCACAGACTTTTCTGAACTCAAGGCTTGGGTTTTGTGGGTTTTTTTTCAGCTGGAAAAATGCAGATTCCCCTAGAGTACAGCACTGCAGAAGTGTGCCACTTCCAGCACAGCTTCATTTGTTTGAAAACAAAGATCTGATAAGGCAGCTGGGGACTTCTCAGAACATCCATTGTCTTTCCCATTGCAGTGTTTTTAAAATGTCACAGATTTTGAGAAATAAAATTGGAAGGGATGCTTTCATCTATCCAAAACAAATGTTTGGGTTTTTTCCCTCCCAAAACTCTGCTTGGCAGAATTTTCTGATGTTCCTCATCTTGTTCCATTTCAGAGTAACTGAACCCAACTGGAGGATTTCTCACCAAGTGGAAGCTTTCGTCTTTGCTGAGATAACCACAGCCTTTCCAGGACATAGCAGGAGTTTTCCCTTTAATTGTGTGTTAGATTTCAGTACATAAACTCTGATGGAATCCTGTAGGTACTGTTGTAAATCCGCTGCCACAGGCACTGACCCTGGCGGTTCTGGGATGCACATGGCGAGGTGCTCCTGCAGCAGTTGGTGCCCTTCGCTCTGCTCTCCTTTCACTTTCTTCTGCTGATAATATTTGCTCTGATCTGGGTATTTGGCAGGAGAATTAAGGAGAAGTAATTAGCTTCCAGTGTGAAAAAGGGAGTGCCTAGTGTTTATCTTGTCTGGAGGGTTTCCCTTGATCTCCGTCTCCCAGGGGATGGTGTTAGTGCTTTATCCATCACTCTGCAGTCCAGGAGGCAGCTCTCCTGCCAACTGCTGTGTCCCAGCCCACTCGCAGCCCACTGCTGTGACTGGAGACCAGTGCCCCAGCTTAGCAGTGCCGGCCTAGGGCAGGGGATGGGGTCCCTGGTGAGGTGGCCCATCACAGAACATTTTCCCTTTTCCAGCTTCCCCAGCATCACTTTTCTCCAGCAAAGAGGAGTTTTAGCTACTTCTGAACCTCCATCCTCCAACCAGCATCTCATTACTGCTCCTGCCAGCAGGGATAAGCCAGCCATCCCCATCCTTGCTGGGCAGAATGAATTTAGGGCTGAGGACTTGGCCATGCTTCCCCATAGGAATTCTGCAGTCCCACTCGATGCCACCATGCCATCATCCAGCTGGTGGGATGCTCCTCTGCCCTGCCCTGCCCCCATGGGAAGGAACAGGCTGCTCTCAGTCTGGCACAAGCAAGGCAGTGAAACATCCACAGTCGGCAGTGCTCGGAGAGCTCCTGTTGGCTTTTCTTTCCCAAACAGTGTCTGCTGCTTCCGTGTTCCTCTGCTTCAGGATGAAAGGCTGGTGAGCATGCCTGTGACAATAATGCTCACTGCCCCTTGGAGTCTGGGCTTGCAAAGCCATGGGGAGCTGGGTTTATTATCCTCAGCTCCAGCCCGAGATGACCTCGTGCTTCTGCCAGCATTTAAACAAAATATTTTAAAAGAGGGAACAGATCCTATTGCTTTCTGTGCTTGCAGGGCTTTCCTGAGCCTGGGAGCTCTCTCTGGGATGGATAGAACTGAGAGAACATGTCCAGAGAGAGACAATGAAATATTGTCCAAGCTTACTGCTTTTTATTATTATTGAAGGAAGGTTTTTGCTTCCAGTCTGGGGGCTAGAAAAAATCTGAATATCACCCAAACCTCATCCCTTCCAGCCAGAATCCCAGCTCCGTGCTCTGTGTCAAAAATCATCCTCCAGCACAAGCAGCCAGAGGGGCGAGCGGGTGGTGCAGGCGGGAGCTGACCGGGATGGAAAATTCCATGTTGCTGCCATTGTCCGGGATGGTGTGAGAGTGCGGGGCAGAGCTCAGGTCCCTCCCCCGTGGCTGTGGAAAGCTGCCCATGGGGTTCAGCCAGGCTCTGGCAGGCTGCTGTTTGTGTGTTGTCTTTCTGCTCCGAGTTCCTGCTCTCTCCCCACTGCTGCAGGGAGGGGACCGGGATAGAGGCGGGATACACAGCATAGTTCTACCAGCTACACAGCTTCAGGGCATGAGAGTAGATGTTGAGGAGATGCACAGAGAGGAATTGACAGCGCAGGTATAACAGTGTGAGTAAGGAGTGCAGCACCAAGAGCCATGGACATTCCTGAAGGATGCAGGCAGGAGACAGGACAGAGCCTGCACCAGCCACACTGGGCTCAGCTGGGCTCCATCCTGCTGTGCTCAGCAGGACCAGGCGACAGTGTGGGGCTGGGATGTTGGGAAGAGGCTTGGAGGCAGGTTTTGCACATCAGCAAGTTTCTCTGCTGCTGCCCCAGGAGTTGACACAGCCTAGGCTTATGGGACACATCCCATGACTCACAGCACCCAGAGCTGACTGTCTCCTGGGGAAGACGGGCTCCACAGACTCCCTGCTCCTTCCTGCAGTGATGCACACACTGAGAAAAGCTCTGCTTGCTCCTGGCTGGTGCATCTTGGGATTATTTTATTAAACAGAAAGACTGTGATGGCTCAGCAGTGCCCTGTCCCTGTGCCCTGTCCCTGTGTCCTGTCCCTGTGTCCTGCCTGTCTGAACCACAGCCTCAGGCAGGTCTTGACATATGCCTCGCAGCTCACCCATGCCAAGGGGATGCTGCAAGGGGGCATGTTGCTGTGTAGAGACACCCTTGGCAGAGCCTGGAGCAGCTCTGACACAGCTAGAAAGGAAAGAGGGAAAGCTGGACTTCAATATAAGAAGACCCACCAAGCAAGGTGAGGACCTGGAGTTGCTTGGTTTGTTCGGCTGGAGGAGACTGAGGTCAGACCTCGCTGGGGTCTGCAGCTTCCTCCTGAGGGGCAGCTCTGATCTCTGCTCTCTGTGACCAGGAACAGGACCCAAGGCAATGCCTGGAGCTGTGTCAGGGGAGGTTTAGGCTGGATATTGGGAAAAGGTTCTTCTCCCAGAAGGTGGTTGGGCGCTGAACAGGCTCCCCAGTGCAGTGGTCATGGCCCCAAGGCTGCCAGAGCTCAAGGAGTGTTTAGGCAATACTCTCAGGCACAGAGTGGGATTTTGGGGGTGTCCTGTGCAGGGCCAGGAGTTGGACTTGATCCTTGTGGGTCCCATCCCACTCAGGATATTCAGTGATTCTGTGACTCCCCTCTGCAGGCAGGGCAGTAATGTGGTCCTGTTCTCTCTTGCAGGTACATCGGGGCCCTGGGCGCGAGGGTGATCTGTGATAACATCCCCGGGCTGGTGAACAAGCAGCGACAGCTCTGCCAGAGGTACCCTGACATCATGCAGTCGGTTGGGGAGGGAGCCAAGGAGTGGATCCGGGAGTGCCAGCACCAATTCCGGCACCACCGCTGGAACTGCAGCACCCTGGACCGGGACCACACTGTCTTCGGCCGGGTCATGCTGCGAAGTAGGTTCTGCCCTGTCCCCTTCCCACCACCCTGTGCCTTGTCTTCCTGGGAAAGTCTCTCCTCCCACTGGGCTGCCATGCCTGGTGGCTTGGATTACTCCCCGAGGAGAGCTTTGCCTTTCCTTGTAAATTAATCAAGTATTAATGGGAGCAGAGCACTGCGTTTGGAATAGCTGCACCAGATGAGATGGAGCAGGGGGAGCACTGGGGGAGAAGGGGGAAGGAGGAGACACCTCCGGAGAACAGGCTCATATGTAAACAGTAATGGGATATATAAATATTTGGAGAGCGGGGTTGGCCAGGACTCAGCAATTCACGTGGGAACTGGCTGTTCCCTCACATGGCAAGGGAGGCAAGGCAGAGATGCAGCTCCAGTCCTTGGTTCAGGCCCCAGTGTGGAGGAGGACCATGGCTATGGGGCACGTGCCAGCCCCGCACAAAGGGCTGGGCACAGCCCCTGCCTGGGAGGGACTTTCCCACTCCAGGTGAGGGATGGATACAACACAAGCAGGGATGCACCCAAGAAACGTACCCAAGGAACAAAGACGAAAGGCACGATGGGGACAGGGATGGGGCGGTTCCAGAGCAGGAGCACCATCATGGGCTCCAGCTACCCCAGGAGTGCTCTGGCAGCAAACAGGCCCTGGGAGCCAGCGCAAGCCCGGGCGTAGGCAGCGGCACTGCAGGACAGATGCTGCTGCATCGCATGATGTGCTGGGAGCATCCAGCCATGTGGCCTCCAAATCAAAGGCGGCTGGAAGAGTCTTCCCACTCGCAACTCGTATGGAGGACACATGAGTGCCACGGAGGGAGCCGGCGAGTGGGGGGCTTGCTCCTAGCTGGCGGGGGGATGGGGCAGCTGCCCATGGGGTCGACAGGCAGCAAACCCACAAGCCAGATGCCTGATCTGGCTGGAGGGAAGGGGACTGGAATGCTGAATGCAGCATTCACCCTGCCATGCTGCAGCTTGCCTGCTCAGCCCCTCTGTTCCCATCACAGCACCTTTTCTCCTGCTCGCATCCTCTCCTGGCAAAGGATGGGGAATGGATGAAAGCTCATCACCACAGCCCCATCCTGCGAGGCCCAAAGAGAGCTCTGCTGCCTTTGAAGTTGCTTTCAAAGGCTCTCGAAATGAAGACCAACATGGTTTTGATTTGCAGCTTCTTTTACAACATTATAAAAACAGCTGCGAACTTGAACCAGAGACATAAAATAGCAGGCGGTAAGCTGTGCTGCGCGGGAAGAGCCGAGCCCAGCCGGAGCTGGTGCTGTCTCCACGCTCCGCATAGCTGGGAGGGAGGGGAGTGGCCCTGGCAGAAGGGTGCTGGCTGGTCCTCCAGGCTCACCACCCATGGGCATGTACCCTGAGCATTGCAGCTATTCTGAAGGATGCCAGGGAAGCTGAGGCTGGACGCTGTGGTCAGCAGAGGTGGTTGGGCTTGGCTTACCCACATACAGGATAGTCTCGCTCCCCATGTCCTGGTCCTTCATGGGCTGCAGGACTTGGCACAGCCTGGCACGCTCACTCCCCATCCCTGTTTCTCTCCCCATGGCAGGCAGCAGGGAGGCCGCCTTTGTCTATGCCATCTCCTCAGCCGGGGTGGTCTATGCCATCACGCGAGCATGCAGCCAGGGGGACCTCAAGGTCTGCAGCTGTGACCCACTCAAGAGGGGCCGCTCCAAGGACGAGCGCGGAGAGTTCGACTGGGGTGGTTGCAGTGACAACATCAACTACGGGATCCGCTTTGCCAAAGCCTTTGTGGATGCCAAGGAGAAAAAAGTGAAGGATGCCCGGGCGCTGATGAACCTGCACAACAACCGCTGCGGGAGGATGGTGAGTGCAGCCCCTGCAGCAGCGCCCAGCGCTGGCCCATCCCACTGGGGCCTTCTGTAGAGGACTGGGCAGCCAGAACAGCTTGGCCACAGAAACAGGACCTTGAGCATCTTTGGAGGGCAGTTCCTGCTGTGGATAAGGCTGCCCTGCCTTCCCAGTGCTCCCTTGCATGCTTTGCCCTGGGGAATGGCCCCACAGGGATGGCAGGACCCTGCTTACCTTTGCCTCCTGTGCCCTTGCTGATGTTGGCATCAGTGACCTCCATACACAGCCCCCGTGTCCCATTAGCAGCCCTATCCCACACAGTCAAGGGCTGATAAGCTGCACCAGGAATGAGCAGACATTGGTGCAATATCTGAGGCCCAGGGTGACCACTGGTCCTTACACATCCCTCTTCCCACAGGCCGTGAAGCGCTTCCTGAAGCTGGAGTGCAAATGCCATGGGGTCAGTGGCTCCTGCACACTAAGGACTTGTTGGCTGGCAATGTCAGATTTTCGAAAAACAGGGGATTACCTAAGGAAGAAATACAACGGGGCCATCCAGGTGACAATGAATCAGGATGGTACTGGCTTCACAGTGGCCAACAAGAACTTCAGGAAGCCCACAAAAACAGATCTGGTGTATTTTGAGAACTCACCTGATTACTGTGTGATGGACAAGTCAGCAGGTAAAACCCAGAGCTCCAGTCATTACCCAAAAGCATCTCTTCCTCCCTTCCCAGCAGGCCAGCAGCTCCCAGCTAGCCCAGTCTGGGGGCTCAGCTCCCCCACTCAACCCCAGTCTTTGGAGAGAGGGCTATCCAGACCCAGAGTCCCCACAGCACCCCACACCTGCACAGGCAGGACTGCATTTGTCCAAAATCCCCAGGCTTTACACCGAAGCCCCAAACCCCTCAGGCTTGATATTGACAGAAGTGGAGTGTATCCTCAGAGCCCATCTCCTGCTGAGCAAAGCTCCCTTGAACAGGCAACAAAGAGCCTATTCTGTGCACAGGCTGCCGGCTGGCTGCTCCTCTGAACACAGCCCGAGGTTGGGAGGAGAGCGGGGAAGGGACATCAGGGCTGCTGGACTCCTGCAGAGATGACCAATGGTTTCTCTAGCCTGGAGCATTCTCAGTTTAGGAGTTCGCAGCAACCATGGGAGCTCGGCGGGGAGTACATGGTCCTGCCATCCTCAGCCTGAGCAGAGAGGGCATTCCAAGCTTTGCCAGCTTCCAAGCCTGGCTCAGTGGGCACACACTGCTCCAGGGGTCCCCCAGGCACAGAGGGGCTGCAGAGAGCCCATCCCTATCCCCCACCACTCTTGTGCTCTGGCAGCAGGCATGGGAAGGGGGCCATGCAGAGTGTCATGGAAACCTAGAACATTTTGGGTTGGAAGGGACATGAAAGATCGTCTCATTCCAACCCTCCATCATGGGCAGACACCAAAGCTGCATCCCTGGCCGGGCTCACGGCATCCCATGTCCATAAAGCACAGCAAGTGCAGGCTCCAAAGTGCTGCCTTTGGAGACCCCACTGCAGCACGTGCTGTGACAGGAACAATGGGATTTCCTCGCTAAAGCAGTCGCACCCAAGGTCCCCACTACAGATGGAGATGCCCAGTCTCACCAGTAACCCCTGCGGGTGGGTGGGCAGGGAACTGTTGGAGCACCGTGGAGGAGAATGCCCTGACCTGCTCTCGCTTCCTTCCCCAGGCTCCCTGGGCACGGCCGGCCGGGTGTGCAACAAGGTGTCCCGCGGGACGGACGGCTGCGAGGTGATGTGCTGTGGGCGGGGGTATGACACTACGCGCGTCACCCGCGTCACCAAGTGCGAGTGCAAGTTCCACTGGTGCTGCGCTGTGCGCTGCAAGGAGTGCGAGGACACTGTGGATGTGCACACATGTAAAGCGCCCAAACGGGCTGAGTGGTTGGACCAGACTTGACCAGAGAGGAGCACTGAGGGAAGTAGCCACTGCCACCGCCCTTGCAATTTTTTTTAAACCCCGGTGCCCTGAGGGCCACAACGTTCTGGGAGCTGTAGTTCAGCTGCATGGCTTTTATTTAATTAATTCTGCAAAGCACTAAGGAAAGGACTACAGTTCCCAGGAGGTACTGTGGGCCCTTCGATTTGCTCAGCAAAACTAATCCCCGACCTAGGAGGAGGCTGCGATCCTTGCTTAAACTGTGAACCTGCAAAGGTTCTCTTCCCAAATGGATGGTGCAACCAATACAGACGCAGAGGACCGACTGTCGGGACATGATGGCTGAGGAATCCTGCACCTCCCCGGAGAATCTACGTTACAGTAAAGCTTCACCAGCGAAAAACACTAGTTCAGAATAATCCACTCTTGCAAAAGCATTCTTGCTTTTCCTTTTTTGCAAGGCCAGAGGAAGGATGTTGTGAATCCGTAATACAGTTCCATGATACCTGTGCTGCCCTCGAGCAGACCTGGCACATCACTAACCCCTCTGAGCAAGAGTCACCTCTGCACAAGGCTTGTCCCTGTGTTGCCAGCACAGGGAACAAGTGGAGCTGTAACTTAGAACTGAACCCTGAAGGACTGCACAGAGACAAAGGCCACCTCTAGATGCTGGTGGACAAAGGGGGCTTGAGAGAGCAAATGAAACCTGTGAACTTACTGGTAGGTTCTGAAGTCAATGATACAACAGCATCTCTGTACAACTCACGTGTATGTTGTGTATACTGCTTATTATTTTAAGTCAAAATTCATTATAAACCTGTATCAGAAAATTATGTCCTTTGCTTTTTGAATTCCTACACACTCAGTTGGGCACTTCCCCAGAGTAGGAACCAGCCTGCAGCGTTTCTCTTCCCCGCTGTCTGCAGCTCCTGCTGTCCCAAAGCTTCCCACAGAGTTGAGCATCCAAAGTCCCAGGGGAATCCTTCCTCAGCAGCATCACACTTCAGGACATGTGGATGTCCCATCCCCAAAAGTGTTCAAGGCCAGGTTGGACGGGGCTTGGACCAGACTGGTCTAGTGGAACGTATCCCTGCCCATGGCAGGGGGTGGAACAAGATAAGCTTTAAAGTCCTTTACCACCCAAACCATTGCACGGTGCTATAGCACTGCATCGAGCAAGAGATGCTAGATAAACTTCCAAATCTTTACCATTAAAAACCCCCACACACTCGAAACATAATCAACTAAAATTGAAGCTGATGAGAGGAGGGGCAGGCAGCTGCAGAGCTGCTGGTAGGTAAGTTACAGGGATCCACCCCTCATCTCTACAAATTTCCTCTTTTCTCCACCAATTTGAGCAAGCAGACATTACAAAAATGCTTTATTTACTGTAGATATTTTATAGAGTCTGGTCAAAAGGTCCCAGTCCACACAAACAAATGCAATGTATAACAGTTGAACCTGGAAGTTAAACTGACCCAGGTAAAAAAGAAAAATTATCTTAATCATTGCAATTCCTGAGGCTGAGGGTACTCCTGCAGTTCCCCCACCAGAGCTAGGCTGCACATTTCCCCAGGCAGGCTGTGCCTCCTCCCTGAGCCAGGAAAAATGGGTTTCATTTTCCTAATACTGCTCAGCATCGTGCTGATGGGCAAGTAAAGATGTTTCACACAGAGGAAGTTTTCATGGAAGTTCCAAACTTATAACAATAAGAAAGGCCAGGTCAACAGGGGCATTCACCTGCAAATACTTTTTGCTGGGGTCTGCTTCACTGCTGCCAGAGGGCATGTCAGAGGTCTCCAAGGAGCTGGGGTTTTCTCCTGGAAGCAGCAAGATGTGTGGGCCAAGAGGGAGCTGAGCAGGCTACAAGAGCAAAGTCTGAAGGAAGGTCAAAGGAGCAGGATGGGATTAAGGCAAAGAAGATTATTCTGGTCCTAAACCATCCATCGGCTACTGCACCAAGAGCATCTCTGAACAGGGATTTTACTCAATGGCCCTAGGAAATAATAGTTTAAGTGGAGAGAGAAAACCACTTTGAAACCGGCTTTGATGGGGGAACTGCTCAAAGAATTAAAAGAGCCTGCTGTGGGCTGGATTAAGCACCTTCCTCCATACCAAACCCCTAAGAGTGTTCATGCAGAAAAAGGACCTTCAGCAGAGCTGCTGCAAAGCCACAGCCAAGCCAAAAGGTGACATTTTAATGGAGCTCTTAAGAGAATTACAGGAATCCCACCTCCCCACTGCCTAACCTGTTTCTTATAGAATTAAACCAATTTCCTGACAGCACGAGAGGGTTGGGCAGCACCTTCCCTGCTCTTGCATTGGAGCTGGTGCTTACCCAGACTTCTGGTCTCCCCCCAGGTGCTTCCAAGACTCTCTGAATTTCAGGGAGAGACAATTTCCCCATCCTGGCTGTACCAAGGAATGCTGGTAGGTGAGCGGGAGGTCTGAGGCAGGCCAAAGGCATCCCCAGCCAGAGCAGCATCCATCAGCACAGCCTAATCGACCGGGAAGAGCCTCTCGTTTATCTTCATTACTGCTCCACCTACGATCAATTTACAACACACTTGAAAAAAATGCTGCCCCCTCAGCCATCAATCCAAGCGTCCCTCCCAGAGCAGGACACACTCCCTGGGCTGGGAGGGACCCAGTGCCTGGGGAGCTGGGGTCAGCCATCAACAAACACTTCTTCTGCAGAGGACCCCCGGGGGGTGTCTGTAGATCTGTGGGCCCACCTGATGAATGACACCTTAATCAATGGCTGCTGCCAAAATATATCCTCCCCTTGAATGCAGATGTTCATATTTTAAAACAAAGAGGGAAACTCCTGAGAACAGGTTGTCTTGGGTTTATTGGCTTCCCCCCCTTCCAGTTTCATCACTGAGATGCTGAAATTGGATGGCAGAGTAACCACAGCTGAGACAGGAACCCTCCCTAGCCCTGCCAGGTCCACCTGTGCAGCTGCATTCCTCTGTCACAGCAGTAAATAAGAGGAGTAAAATACTGGGAATCAAGTGAAAGTGCTACAGAAGCACCTGGAGAAGCAGTAATGGAGACAGGCCATCGAGCTCAAGTCCACCTGACAGAAGAAGTGACAGTTTCTTCTGCAAAGGACTATGCAAGGCTACACTCATTTATTAACAAGCAATTAGCAAAAAACTACAGAATTGGAATAGAAATACACTGGTCAGCCAGAGCGAACTCCCAGTGCTTGTGCAAGACAAGGTCCCACTGTGGACTGAAGGAAATTCAGACTAGTCAGTGCCTTCCTGCAGATGAGCCCCACGGAAGCTCCCCTCACCACACTCACCTTTGGCAAGCAGCTGTTTTCCGTCTCAAAACATTTCCAAAGGCTGCGGTCTCATCAGGGAACTCAGTCCCTCTCACAAGCCCCTCTTAAGTAATCTGCCTAAAATGTGCAGGGAGCCTTCTATGCAAGTTCATCTTCTAATTATCCTCCAGTCAAAAGCATGTCTGCATTCAAAGACAAGGAGCAGAATTAATTGCTTAATGAGCTTCTGAATATATTACCTTCTCCGAAGCAACTGGACAGGACACACAGGAGGAGGCAGAAGGCATTGGAAACATGGAATCATGTGCAGGGCCAGGAACTGGACTTGATATCCAAATGTTCCTTGTGGGTCTCTTCCACAGTCCAGGAGATTCTATGATTCTGATTTTCTCTACCCAGGTGAGAACAGGCCTTAGCCCAGGTGACACCACCATTTTTTGGGATGGAGGTAATGGCAAGATCCGTTAAGTTCTTGAGCTCTTGAGCAATGCAGGTGAATACATTGCCATGCTACATCCCAATCCCAACACCCCCTTGTCCCCCCATGGGCCTTTTCTGTTTTCCAGTGGGTTCATAAAGGCCCAGAAGGCTTTGCTCAGATACCTGTGATCAGTGTAATCCATGGGGGATCACCTGCTGTAACAGCCCAGCTCACAGGGACAGATTTATTGTGGCATTTGGACTAACATTTACACAGCCTGTCAAGATCTGTGTGCAAGCTTTCACATCCCATATTCCCGAAGCCGAGTCACAGAGGGCTGCTCCAGCTAGCAGGAGGGGGGTCACTGCTCTGCAATCACAGCCAGTGAGTCAAGGCAGGAGAATGCAATAGTCACATACTGTGTCACTGTTTTATAACTGATGAAAGCCCACAGCCAAATTAGCAAAGAAATCAAGAGGTTGTTAAGAGAAGGATCCAAGACATGAGGCTGCACTGTGATTGCACAACTCAGTGCATCCAAAGCAAAAGAAAAACGCTGCTGGCCAGAAATAATCAAAGGGGGAAGATCCCAATGGAGGAACACACTCATCGTGGTGGATGCACCCGTACTGATGCCGTAAGCGTGGGTGTGTTATCTCGCTCTCCCCAGTGACCAGACTCACTGAAGATCCCACCAACAAGCACAGAACAGCAGTCAAGGCTGGAAATGAGGAAAATTCCAAGCACATGAGCAGCATCCCTGATCACCGTCTTGTCCCTCCAGTGTAAGGGCTGGGGCGTGCAGAGCACACCCCGCCAAGGAGGCTCCAGACAGGGAGGAGGCAGCCAGGAGACAGAGCTGGAAACTGAAGCTGCCTTTACTCTTTATCCACCTTTATTGTAAGATGGGTGAATTCAGAGTACAGGAGCCTGAACACAGAAGCCCACTATGATTGCTACTGTCATCCTGACTGATCTGTAGAGATTTTTGACCCAAAAGCAGTGACAACAGCTCATACGTCACCTCTGCAGCCATCCTAATTAAATGCAGGAGACAGACAAGAGGAGTCTGTCCCTTTTAACAGCAAAACAGCGCAAGCTGGGCATTGCTCAGAAGCTGGTAGAGTATGAATGCTGGAGAGGAGGTTTAGACTGGGTATCAGGAAAAGGTTCTTTCCGCAGAGGGTGCTAGGCACTGACCAGGCTCCCGAGGGAATAGTCACGGCCCCTTGGCTGCCAGAGCTCCAGGAGCGTTTGGACAACGCTCTTCAGGCACAGGGTGGGATCACTGGGGTGCCTGTGCACAGCCAGGAGTTGGACTTGATGTTTGCAGGTCCCTTCAGCTCAGGATATTCTGTGATTCCATGAACCCAATCTGCCCTCTGCCCTGCTGCCCACAGTGCCCTCTGAAGAGCACAGCACTGTCTGCATGTGCTCCTGACCTGCACAGCCGGGCCCATTCAGACACCTCAGCACAGCCTCACTGCCTCCCAACCACACACCCCATACATTAGGGTTTGGGAGGTGCTGTTCCCCTCATGGTCTCATCTCTAAGCAGGGGGAAGGGCAGTATTAATTTATGTCTGGCCGAGCCCCATACATACGTCTCCTTTCCCTAAGGGAGTCTGTTCTCATATTTAACCTCTTCATTCTGCTGGCACTGCAGGTGGATGATGCAGTTTGTGGAGAGGTGCAGGCACTTCCCTCTCCCCCTCCTCCTGGAATCTTCCTCTCACTTGTGGTCCTTGGGATTCACCCAATGTTTCTCAGGGGAAAAAAAAGAAAAAAAAAAAAAAAGAGGACCTCTAGACAAGTATGCATTTAATAAGCAGTGAGACAAATAAGCTCCAGTTATCCCAGCAGAATTACAACACCAGAGAACAATTTTCTGCATTCCTCTGAAGGTCTGAAGGAACCCAATTGCCTGCTCTCAGCCTAAATAGGTACCAGACACCAAGTGCTCCATAAGCAAACAGAGCCCCCAAAGTGCAAAAATGAAATAAGTAAAAAGCTTCACATTACATATAAACCAGCCGTTTGCACCTTGTTATTAATGGTCTCAACTATGACCTTTACACCCTGCCTTGCTCAGAGTCATGGATCTATGAGGCTTGGCACCCTCACAACAATTCCAGAATGAGGAGCAGGGAATAAACATGCCTGGCCAGTGCTGGAGAGATGCAAGAAGGGAACTGGCCGGTGACAAACCTGGATAGAGAACCACCCCAGGGCCATCTCCATATGAATTTGTCTCCATAAACTCAGTGACCAAGGTGTCTGACAGCATGAAAAGTCCTTTTGCCACATACATACATGCATAAAAGCTACTAACAGGCATCTATTCCAAATTTCAAAAATGAAGGGCTCCAAGCATGGTAAATATCTGCCAGAGATTATGCCCCAGAATTCTGATGTGATTTATAGCCCACATGAACTAGGGTTGCAATGAACAGACCTTGTTACCCTGAAATATTTATTAGTCTAAACTGCCTCACCTCTGCTGTAAGAGTTTTATTATTCTAACAGTGCCAATAGCCAGTGGAAAGTTTTGCTCTAGCACCCACTCTACCATCAAGGTACCCTATACTGAAATGCTCCTACTTCTGTAGCTACATGAAATCAAATAGCTAATAGCATGTAAGCACCAACTTCCAAACACTTCGAGTCAGACAACGTTAGGAAGCTGTTTCAGTAATGTGTTAAATCATATTTGTGTCATCTCTTCAGATGCCCACGCAATAAACTCCTGATTCACAAAGATATTTAGACACTCTTCATTAAAATCAGTGGTAAGACAGGGCAAATTCACACAATAATTCAGTTGCTTAATTGCTTCACAAACAACAGTTTTACGGTGATTAACACTTCCCCCTTTCCTGCCCTTCCTGTCCTTTCTGGAAAATACTCCTAGAGAAGTCAGAGGCTGGCAGGAAGAAATGCAGCTACATTCTCTTCCTGGACACCCTGATCAAGAACTAACTTGTCATGACATGGTGAGACACTGCGAGCACCCAAAACTACCCAACAAACCAAAGTCACCCCAAACTCAAACTGTGTCTAAATGATCAAAGAGCCTATAATTACCCTGGTTTACAAATAGACATATTAGATTCAGGTATAGAAATAAATGCTGATCTTCAAGATTTGACTTTCACTGGCTACTCCGAATGAACTGAGAATTTGAGGAGTCTGTTAATGCCACATAAAGCCTTGTGGAAAAGCTACTGCCATCCCAACGGCTGTAAAGTCACCACAGTTCTTGTTTCAAGGAAGTTACATCAATATTTATCTTGTCCTCAGTCATAATTGTAATTTTTATATATACATATATATATATACACACAACATAATTGATATGGTATTACTAAGGTATGGGTCAGGTGTAAGTCCCTGCTCCTAAGTGGCAAAGGAACACTTCCCAAAAGCATGGACAATCCTGCTGGAAAATCACAGAAGAGCACTCCTTCCTCAAGAATTGCTGGCACTTCTAGAGACAGGAAGATTTTCATTACACAGCCTGCTGCCAGCTCTCCCTTCAGAACAAACCCATCCCCTTTCTGTTACTGTTATGTCAGGGGAGGACAGTGAGAGAAAGCAGCTCTTGGGATGATACATGGGAGGCAGAGCTTCATTTATAACCCCACACAACTGCTGGAAAAGGTTCAACTTTAAAAAGCATTAGGCTGGTTACCTTATGGGCCCCTGCAGACCAAGAAGTGAAATCACACAAACACAACAGGCCTATTAATCACCACAATGATTCCAAAGTGAGAAACAGCCCCAATGACCAACTAGCAAGAAAGCTGAGAAAATTACATTCTAGGAGTTAGGTAACTCTAAAAACACTGGTAGTATCTTTCTGTAGGGCTTCCCTTTTGATTCCTTGATGAATTCAAATATTTAAGCTTGATTTAAGTCCAGTCAACAGAAATATACAGTGGAGAGCAAACAACGGCATGTCTACCTAAACAAGTGTGTTTCCCTTCAGTTACAAATAAACTACACTTACATGAGATGCAGGAGTTATTTTCTGCTTCATAGAACTTGGTTAACAAGGTAAAGAAGGATTTGAAAATAAGGAAAAAGAAAAATAATTAATTCTGGATCTTCTGTGTAAGCAGGTATTTTAAGTCAATTCAAGTAACTTGTAATTGACTGACTTAGGGATTGTTTCAGAGAATACAGTAGGCAAGCTTCTTCCATCCAGGATTCAGAAACCTTTGGAAGAAGCCATCAATGTCACAAACATGCACAAAGATAGTGGAGATCAAACATGTAGAATCTCCCCAGTTCTTAGAGGTAAGTATATGTGTTTATCAGCAAGACTTATGATGACGGGTTTTCATGTGCTCAGAATTAGCATTTATCCACAAGCCTGTGCTATTTTTATCACTTCCCCTTCTCAGAAGCCTGGGCTGACATGACTCTGCTTCTCTGATGCCAAGCAGCAGACCTGTGTGGGAAGAAGACTTTTGGTCTAATGTGAGAGTGGAAATGGAAGTCACACCAATTACCTCAAACCACGTGGCTGCCACAGCCATCTTTTCACCTCTGCAGTAAACAAACCCTCAGGGCTGGTCTGTACATGAAGCAAACCCTTTGAAGAGTTTTCCGCATCTCCATTCTCTTCAAATCTTCGTATCAACAATGACACTACTTTGGACTAACACTTGAAAGTTCAGGTCTCCCAGCAGACTCCCATGCAGGTATCATAACAATTAGGGCAGTTTCAGAAGGCATCCTGTCTTTCAAAATGCTTCATCTTGAAGAACAAAAGATGCACAATTAAATCTAAAGAAGTAACATGAAATAGAGGACTTTACCATCTCCTTGAGTAATGCAAGCTCATAAGACAGAGAAGAAACAAATCTTGGTTTGCACATTATAATCTACATTAAACAGACACTTAAGAAGTCAACAAATTCATAGTGTTAAGTAGCAGTCTTTTAATAAAGAAAGCAGAACCATACTTTGCTGTTAACAAATATTTTGAAAAAGGCTTATAAAATTAAATCTAAGCCAAGTATCTGGTGCATCTGCAGCTGAAAAGGAAGTATCAATACTCCAAACACCTGCTCAGTTTGTGTATTCTCCTTTCTTACAGAGGAAGTATGAGCTTCCAGTTGTCCAAGTGATTTAGAGAGCAATAAACTATTGCTCAACAAGAACTATTTTCTTAGATGATTACAGATTAAGGCCAAAGAAGAAATTCACATGTTAAGCACCATCAACATGGAAGCCTGTCAAGGATATCAGTTTGAAGAGCCCAGATTTCTTCCTTGGCCCCCACAACTGGGGGTCAGCCAACCACCAAGTGAGGCTCATGAGAATAAAATCAAACTATCAAGGAAAATACACTCCAGTCAGACCAGAGTCAGCTGATGCCAGGGGCTGGACAGCAGCAGGACCTCAATGTGTTCCATAGTGAAGCTGAAGGGTGAAAGAAGAGTCCCAAACCACTGGAAGAAACAGAACACAACAATAAATCAGCTCAGTTTCCAAACCAACTTCCTCCTGCAGACTCAAGGCATGAACAAAAACCCCCCTGTGTCCTTCCCTCAAGGCAACAGAACTCCAATCTCTTCACTGCTGATGCCATGAAATAGGCTTGTTGTAAACATCAGATATTAATGAAGACACACAGAAGAACAAAAGCCTCTGGAAGCCCCAGTGCCAGCCTTGTCCACTCACCCCGGCACAGTCCCTTCAGCTGGAGGCCAGAACGCTGGGAGCACTCACTGGCCACAGCACCCGCAGCACCTGGACAAAAGCATGAGGGTTAGGATGGCATTCCTTCATACTACAACTCTTCCAGCTGCTCAGAACTGTGCCTCAGCACTGTGTCTTCAGGGCCGAACTGACTAGGGAGAGGAGGACAGGGGATTTTCAGAGAAACACAGAATGGTTTCGGTTGGAAGGGACCTTAAAGATCACCTCGTTTCTTCAGTATTCAGGCATAGATTATTTACAGGTCACCGACTCAAACTGAACAGCCCATCCACCACGACCAGTCTGCTTCCAGACGGGATCCATATTCTAGATGCCATCTAAACAGCTCCAGAAGTAAGATTAGGCTAAAACAAATCGTGCAAACTCCCCTGCACCTTCTCAACCCATCCCCCAAATATTCCGCTGGCACTCAGGTTATCCTTGTGCAAACCCTCATTTCATGAGTTAGCAACAACAGGACTCATTTACTTTGAAGGTCTTACTTTGGCCCTCCTGGCTTCTATCATAACCTCAAATATTACATTAAAAAGGCTTTTAAAACATAACATTCACAGCAGTGTAGGAGCTTTTCCTTGCAGTGGGCTTCTTCCCTGCCTATTTGCGTGTGGCACCTTCACATTAAGTGCATGAGTTAAGATGTAGATTAGCAAGGCAAGAAACCTTTGCCCTTGGCATCGACACTCAGCTCTGACAGGAAACTTCAGGCTTTTTTTTTCCTACCAAGTGTAGAACCTCTCATTACACATTGGCAGGGAAGTGCACATCTCCAAACTATACACATTTTCTCTTAGATAAGCAAAAGACTCAAGTGTTTATAAATATGAAAAGTTCAGCAGCTGGCTAAAAAGTTAATTCTCCAGTCTCACTTAATGAGCTTTGGGGAAAGTGGTAGGGGGATTTGTTCTGAAAGTAAAGCAGAGTGTCACACAAAGCAGGACTTGCCAGACATGGCTCTGCTTTGCCCTATTTTGTGTCCCTAGATGGCTGCCACAGACAAAATGGCAACGAATCCTCCAACAGGGAACTAGGGAACAGCCAGAATAAGAAATGTTTTCTCCTAATCTTGCAATCATAAAAATTAGCCAATTTTTCATTTAAGTCCCATGACTTCTTTCTTTGTTGTGAAAATATCAAGCAATCCATATAAAACCACTTTGGAACAGGGACTGCCTTAAGATTTTGTCCAATTCCCTGAAAAAGAAAGTTGTTTTCAGTAGGATACAGCAGGAACACTGCTGCACTATTTTTTCAGTACTTTAACAATAATTTATACTGGTCTATTCCAGTAGCATAAGGTTCAGATGTGAAAATTGGGATTGATCTGCTTGGAATTGTCCAGAGAAGCTGTGGCTGCCCCATTCCTGGAAGTGCCCAAGGCCAGGTTGGATGGGGCTTGCAGCCCCCTGGCATAGTGGAGGGTGTCCCTGGCCATGGCAGGAGGTGGAATGGGATGAGCCTTAATGTCCCTTCCCACCCAAACCATTCCATGATTCTATGAAGGTATGTTCAATGTTTTCAGGAACTTCTGAGATCTGTTTACAGTGCCTGCTGTCACTCTGTACCACTGATGCTCTTGCAGACTTCTTGGTGTCTTTGTATTACAGAAGGAATTGTGCAACCTCACTTTTGCAAGATGATACACATCCACCCAGTTCTCCATCTATGTAATTATTAAAAAATAAAAATTCATACTGAATGAAAAAACAATCAGACCCTTTTGTCTGCAATTTCAACTGAAGTTGTTTTATCTAGCAGTGTTTTTCAGCTTGTTCAGTGAGCTGTTCAGATTATTGTCATTTGCGTACTTTCCTCCCTTCTGTCACTTACTGCAAAGAATCTAAACAGCAACTACTTGAGAAACAGAGCTGTCTGATGATCAAGAACAATGTGATTCTCCAAGAGATCAGAAATCTGGGTGAACCAAACAGCGAGGCCCAGGCAGCACCTGCGCTGATTCTGCAGCTCCTGTGGATCCTCTGCCACTGCCTGTTCCACTGTCCTCACCAGCACCAACTCAGTTATCATGGAATCACGGAATAGTTTGGGTTGGAAGGGACCTTAAAGATCATCTAATTTCAACACCTTGACACGGGCAGGGACACCTTCCACTATGCCAGGTTGCTCCAAGCCCCATCCAACCTCACCTTGGACACTCCAGGGATGCAGCAGCCACAGCCTCTCTGGGCACCTTCATGGGCTCTAACTGCATCAGTAAGTGCTCAACATTCTGCCAGCACCAGTCCCCAACACCTGCAAACCCCCCAAGCCGTGCAAGACACCAAAAATCCCTGTGGCGCCGGCTCCCAGGGCTGGGAGTGTGGCGGCAGGAGCGGCTCCTGCAGCCAGTGCCAGCGCTTTGGCCTCTGCTGATGCTGCATCACACTGTATACATTGGAACCAGTAAATGCTTCCTTGTGATTTTTGGCCACTTGGAATATTTTTAGCAATTTGCCAAGGTTTATCCTGTGATTTATTATGGAGGAAACAAACTCAAGCACTAACAAATGAAAATATGTAAACTCAGACTTTTCAAGTCAATAGAAAGGTATTCAACTTCTTAAACCCGTTCTGAGGCATTCAGCTCGCTGTGGATTCAACTGCTGGAAAAACAGTTTGATTAAGAAGTAACTGAAATGTAATCTAAGGAGTCACTGCTTGGAGATTTACAGTGAAAAATTCCATATACACAATACTTTCCAATTGCCATTCCTAAAACTGTGTTCTAGGTTTCTTGGAAATTCAAGAGTTGAAAATACATTTTGCATTGCTTTTATATACTGCCAAAGCACTCCAGATATACCAGCTAGAACTTTATTATCTCAAATTACTATATTTAATAAGTTAAAGAACAGTAAGATGAAAAATACTTGAAGTAATGAAATACATAGGAAAAAATAATTTTAAAAGCTTAAAGCACTGGAATTACTAGAAGATATAATGCTTAATATAGCAAATAATAATTTCTTTATTACAGTATGCATGAGTGGAAAGGCTGGTATCATTAAATAGAAGATAATCTTCCTTTTTTGGTATGAAAATCCGACTAGATGCTACTACTACAGACCTCCAGAAGACAAGATAATACGTATAAAGTGTTAGCAACCATCACAGCACTATCTATAGTTAAAATATTGAAGCAATCTATTAACCACGGAATCAAACAATCATAGAATGGTTTGGGCTGGAAGGGACCTTAAAAGTCATATAGCTGCAACACTCCTGTTGTGGGCAATAAAACCAGAAATGTTACTTTGATGTTGAGTATCGTTTCTTAGAAGTTTTCTGAATCCCTCTGAAAACATCAGGATGGAATCATGAGTACAACCATGTAATAAGTAAAATATGGAAGAATTTTTATCTTTAGAGTATGATTGAGAGTCAACATTAATTCTAGCTAAAATAGCAGAATACTGGAAGTTGCTATTTCCTTCTCAGCTATCATTCTTAAGAGAGTAATACAGAATTCCCTTCTTGCCTGATGATCTCAGTACACAATTTCAACTTCTGCTGATACTGAAGTGCCACAGAGAGTGTCAAGAACCCCTTTGTCTGTGCTTGCTACCACTGCGATTTGGTTGGGGGAATGCTGTGGCAATGCACACTCTTCTTGATCATCTTTTCAGCTCAACAGACACTATCCCTCTTTTCCTAAAGAAAATAAACAAAATAAACACACTGCCAAATGACCAAACCCTGGGAGGTTTTTTCCTCACACTTGTACACGTCACTGGACGTCCCAACTGCAAAGCCAACTCAATCGTACAGTCTTTTTTTTGGTTCAAGAAATCCAGCAAAGACAACTTCACCAAGCAATTCTTTGTTAGCATAACATTTGACTGTGTATCTCTTTGGAAATCATACAACTTTGCTAATGCAGCCCTTACAGAATTAATCAAGCAGATAGTTAGCCCCTAGTTACTATGAACCCAGCCAATTATGAGCAGCACTGAAATTTGTCATTGGCATGTCCAACTACATTTTCTAGCATAAAGATCAACACGACCATGTGGAAATGAGGCCCCACTTTCAGACCTGCATGACTTGGACACTAGATTGGGCTCACTAGCAAAGCCAACACTTCTAGAACAAAGTATTCTTAAAAAAGAAGGGCTTTCCTCCTGGGTCTCCATTACCTGTTGCATTAAACTAGCCAGGACACAAATGTCTTTTACCCTTTACTTTGACTAGGAAAGCCAGAATAAATGATTCACTGAAGAGTTCGGAGCTCTTTATTCCCTACTCTGCTCTGCTGCACGAGATCTACAGTTCAATAAAGGCCAAACCTACTGCTTGGAGTAGTTTAAGAAGCTGGGGCAGGAAGCTGCCTATGCACTTTATTTCTCAGCTTCCAGAATCCAGGGAAGGATGACAAGGTTACAGCCAGTAGATGTTAACAAATAAGTAAGGGAAACAAACCCTAAAAAGAGCAGGGCAGAGAGAGAGAAAAGAGACAGGCAGAGAAGGCACCCACAGAAACACACATATTTCAGATACATTTCAAGCATCACAGATTATTACCAATGAGTCCAACTTCTTTCCTTGAAAAGGTACTCAAACAACAGAACTGTGGTCACTGAACACATTCTCCATCTAGTAAGTGAAACCAGATGGGATATAAAACCACCGGCTGAGCTCCTGAAAGGTTAAGTGACAGCTAAACTCAGTTCTGAACCTGGTTTGAAGTAACCAGTTACTTTACCTGTTCTCATCCGTTCCATTTACATCATGCTGTGGGTTTCCAATGCTCACAGAGAGCTGTTTTCCTGCAGTCGAGTCTGCCTTTTACTCACTTCTCAAAATCTCCAGTCAACAAATTTATTTTTGAGGCTCTCCCACTGCAGTCGTTCACTCCCACAAGGGTAAAATCCATATTCAACACAGCGCTCTGTGGCAAAATTTCTCTGGTGCTGAAATGCTGCTCTCTCACCATAACAGTGCAAATTAAAGCCATGGTATGTTATTGCAATAGTTCATCTCTTGTCAAAATAGACATTTTGCCCAAATTTCAACATGTGTTTGTCACTACCGAGATTCTTACAAAAGCAGATAAAATAATTTATGCCCCACAAGCATAAGAATGCCTAGAGGCTACTTCACCCTGGATGTCAAAATTCCCAAAAACCCACAAGATACCTAAGCAAGCCCCATGACAGAGAGAGTACTTACAGCTTTTGCAAAAATGACCATCAGCTCAGGGAACTGGTGGGTAAGGAGGGCCAGCATGGCTGAAAAGGAACACAGGCCTGCTGTGAAATGGATGAAAAAGGGAAGTTCCTTCTGGGGGTAAACGGAGACTTCGTGAAATGCTGAAAGGAAAAAGTGAAGAATGTTGACGTTTGATAATCAAGGACTGCTTTCTGAATTATTTATAGCCTTGTAACTAATTTCTGGACTTTTAGAAGGAAAGACTCATGCAGCACATCTTAGGTTCTAGTACTTTAACTTCTTAAAAATTTTTCCCCTACATTACATGCTTGTTTTCATTATTAATAGTCATTACATATTCATTTTCATTATTAATATTCTCTTCCCAGTCTTCTTTTTCACTTGAATGGGCTTTATTTTTGAAGCATTTCATCAGGCTCAGTTTTTGGTACCTACTCTTCTAAGAGGACAGAGGGAACACCTGAGAAGTTCACAAGCTGTCAAAATTACCCAAACCAACTGAAACAATTCAGGTGTTTTGAACTCTGTGGAGCTCTAATCCTGTTACCTGAAAAGAAGGGCACATCTCCACCCCCCGTAAGAAGCTGAGCAAGCACAAAACAACCAGCATGTTATATACACATATATTGCTTTGTATTTCTTGAAGACTTCTGGTTGTAGACTACAGTAAATCTGTTCAGAGCAGCTGACAGAGCAGACCTCAAAGAAAACAGCACCAGGACTGGGTTATAAATTCTGTACATAGCAGCTCCTTGCAATTTCCAATCTCTGGTAACAAAATCCAAAGCAGGTGATTAGCCAGGCCAAGGGTGGCATGTGGAGCTTTCAGCACTCACGACACTACCACTGGTCACTCGCTGAGGACCTGCTGGGTGAATTTGCAATTATTTAGTGGCTCTGGATACCTGCAGCTCTGATTTGTACCCAGTGATTTGAAAAGATTTTTAAATGAAGAAAAAAATAGTTTCTATAGACATAAGTAACTATAAAAAGACTGCCCTTCTTGAAAAGCTGTTTTTAAAATCAAACAAAATCCTAAAATTATAAATGAGGTTTTTTTTTGTAAAATGAGAAAACACAATTGTATTCTTTTTTAACCTGAAGTCCGTGGAGGAAAAAGACACTTTACCCTCCCAGTTACCACTTCTGAATGCTGGCACATTAAAGCACCATTAGAAGAGTAAACCCAGTAAAAGTGCCTTGTGCTCTTGCAACTCATTAATGGCAAAGTGCTCGGGGTTTGTTTTGGTTTTAATGATATGATTTTGGAGCACAATTAAGTAGAACTTTTGGAGATCCATGTCTAACATCCATCAGAGGTGTTAATGGTACCCAGAGATTCATGCTATATAGAAACTCACCTCATTTCTAAAACATGGAGCAATATAATTTACGAAAGTGTTTAAAAAATAGGAATTAATTCTTTTTGCAGTAGCTTTTCCTACACTGGGAAATTAAAACCAAATTCAAAATAGGTAAAGACAACTAAAGCTAATTCTGTATGTTCACAGACATTTGAGAAGCGTTACTCATCACACCAGTCCAGGTTTTCTGAATTGTTGATTAGGTCAACATTATTATAAATAGATAAATTTTTTAAAAATTAAGTGTCAAGATTTCTCGAGGAAGTACTGCAATAAAAGTGTTAAGATGATTTTATTTATAGGTAGTTTTATATTTAAAACATAACAGGAATGCGTGAGTGATCCTGTTGAAATATCTGCATGTGTTGGTGTTTAATTATGCTGGGAAGTCTACAATTTAGGGTTAGTTGCTAACCAAAGAATTCCTTGTGCAATATCCTGCATAAGTGAGAAATGAGTAATTTAAAGCAGTCTGGGGGCAAATTTAAGTTACACATTTTAAATATAACTTCAGGCTTTTAAATAGAAGCACGTCTGTGCAGTTTTCCTTTCCACAGCTGTGGTCTCTGCGGGGCTGCTGGTGCTTTTGCAGTAGCCCTTTCCAGTCCCAGGGAATTGTGTTTCTTCAAGATATAGAAGTTCAACCCCAAAGGAATTCCATTAAGATGTATAATTAACAGCTCAATTCTAATCTAAATTAATGCTATTTTCCTAAATATCATGAGTACAGGCAGTAAGAATATAGTTTATTTGTCTTGCCCAAAGGAAAAAACATGTAGGCCCATAATTGCATGAAGTAACCTTGAAGCAAAGAGCAGCTAGATAAGACTTATTTTTCAGTTTCAAATGTTAGTATAAATCCATAAAAATACACAGATAAAAAGTTCCAGGAGGCAGCCAGCAGATAAATACAGACCATTGAATTAATGACAGAAAGCAATACATGCTCTATGAAGCTACAGATTAACCAAGGATTCTCTGTAAGATCACAGACAGGTTTTACTGGATACCCACGGCAGGACTGGAACCATGGATTGATTCCTTGCTACAACAGCAGTCAAATCCATGAATTCCTCTAAAAGCAATTTTTAACAAATGGTCCATTTTGTTGTTCTCAAAGTTGGCCAGACTCAGTTTGAATGTACCACACACAGATTAAGGACTTAGGCTATTACAGCATCAAGCTGACATTTACCACACACACACGTCAAGTGCTTCAGGATCTGCTGGGAGGGACATCAACAAATAGCTGAATCTCCTTCACAGGAAGCTCAAACTAAAAAAATCACACTAAGGTAAATACAGAATACCACAAACTGAATATGTCCTTAGCCTGTGTTTTATTATCATTACTGCTTAGAAACCACTTACTTGGCAACAGTTCTCTGTCTGCTGTTTCTGTGCAGCTCGGGTAGGGATAGAAGAGATGTCCTTTTTCTAACGGGTATGGGATCATCCTAAATGCTGCAAAAAGGGTGAGTGACATTAGATCTGTATCTAGTCAGGCAACCAGCTTCTCACAAAGAGAACCAATCATGTTTGAGGGGGGTAAAGGCAGAGACTAGTCTACTGTACACAATAAAATAAAAGGAGATACTTACTGCCTTCCCATGTGCAGTGCAACAGATTTAGAGCCCCTTCTATCCTCTTCCAGTGCTGGAGGTGAAAAAAAGCATAGGCTACTGCCTCACTGTCCCCTCGCTTCAGAATGTGCTCTGGAGGCAGCACTAGGCTTTTCATTTCTAGTAAATACTGAAAGGAAAAATGGAAAGCACACCTGGTTACATGGAATATTCCAAAACCTTTAAGTGTGAAACATAAATGATCATTTTAGGCGTACCTGAGCGTAGAAGGGGCCAGTTTCTACCACACAGCAGCCAGGCTGCACTCACGTGAGAAATGAAAAGCAGCAAAACACACTCCTGTGTACATGACTCTTAAATTAGGCTTTCACATACACAAAAAAAAAAATCAAGAAAAAAAATCAAGAAAAAACATACAGCTTCAGTAAGACAAGATAAAAATTATATTCTTGTGGAACAGATGTTAAGTATAACGCTGCAGGTGCAACACCAACGAGGGACAAATTTAGGCTGATAAAAACCCCCAAACCAACAGTATTTTCGCTCATTACTTCATCACTGAAAGTTTCAGTGTAGGCGGTTGAGGACTTTTTAGCTCTGAAGTACGAGCAGCAAACCTGAAAGTGTCAGTGCGCTAACCAAAGGAAGAATAATAAACCAAACCCAGGAAAATCTTCTTTTAATGTGGTCTTACTGGGCTACCACAAAGGATCTTTGATTTCAGATTGTTTCAATTTCAGCCCTCTCCCTCCATCAGCAGAAAATCTGATGCTCAGAAGGGTCAAAGAACACAAGGATTAATCATTTCCCATTTCTTTTGCAACACAGAACGTGCAATTTTTTTACCGTACCACGTTTTCTCATGGTACATTAAAAAAGTCAGGTATTCATTTGAACTTAGCTTTTAAAAATAGATTACTACTTTTTACAAGAATGAAATCACAGTTTCAGCTCTAGTATTTACCTGTGAGCTGTTCTGTCCTACCATATAGTGTCTCATTCAATAACAGCCGAAGTTAATCCACATCTTTGATCAATGTTTCTGGCAATTCCTTGGCGTGTCCCCCGAAGTGTAAGAATGCAGCTAACTCACCGATTTATTTCAGCAGATGCCACAAACTATGAGATTATTTACTAATCCAGTTTGAGGACTTAACTTTTCCCATTCAGACTCTTCAAGGAATGCAGGAGGGGTTGTGCCCCAGCCAAATAAAGCACATTTGCTGCCTGGCTAGGTTCTTCTCTAAGAGCCTTGGGCCTGCACTCCAGAGGGTAATATTCTTGCTAATCCCCTCTAATCCTCTTCAATTTTTTTTTTATTTTTTTTTTTTTTTAACACAGTAAAGGATCACTCACACAGCGCTGCTGTGGGAAAATGGTCTCAAATATCTGACCCCTGACCCGACTCCTCATGCTCTCCACAGTGCCCACTTTTCCATTATGCTAACTGGGAATACAAACCCAGCAGTGGTGGTGAAGTCCCACTGCAAGTATTGCCACAACACACCAATGCTCAGCTCCAGGCTTTGGCTCTCTCTGAGCCCATGTTACCACACAAACAGAAAAATTCCAGTCTGGCAGGTTTTCATGTCCATGTTTAAGCATAAAACAGGGAAGGTGTCAGTACTGAAGGTATCTCAGCACTGAACTGAAGGTTTTGAAGTCTTTATACACAATAAAAATCTCTAAGATAGCCAGAAGATGACTGCAAAAGATTGTTTCCGACAGTACCAAAATACAGATTTCTAATTTGAAATGGCTTAAGAGGACCAGTTTTCTAGCTGGTTCTAACTTTCCAAACAAACCCCAGTGTACAAGAGGAACAAAGAAAAACAAACCTTATTTTATTTTCCTTATGGAAAACGACGTTACGTACAAAGACAATCACTTTCATCAGATGTGCGAACAAAGAGATTTCTACTTTACATACTCGTTTATTTTTAGTCTATGGGACAGAACAGAGTGGAAATTCAAAGATCAGATTTTCTTCCCCCTCTGTGATCCACTGGGGAGTTGCTTCACTTCTCTGCCCTTGTTCACTTCTTCACTTTGACCATAAACATTTCAGAGTTCTAAATAGCCTGCACCAGTAAAATTCTGCTCTGTCGTCTAATCAATTGGTGCCTCAAGGCAATATTGTAATAAAAAACCCATGAAGAATGGATAGATATACAATTAGAAGAGAAAATCAAATTACTGAAACCTGGAATCAGTTTCTGCATTTGTCTGCAAAACTACAGACCATATTTTAATAACAGCCTGTTTGAAATGATCTCTAACTTCTTTAAAAAGGTATATGAGGCTCCAGAAACAACTGGAGGATACCCAAAACAAAAGAACTTTTAGATAATGATAATGCATTATAATCTTCTGCCCCTAAAGGCAGAGGCTAAAGAAAAATCTGTCTGAGACTGTCTGAAATGAACTTGCTACGCTCTTGATCAGTCATGCAAACAAGCAGCAATTTCTCCCAGCAATTAGCTTCCTCAGTGCACATTCTATTGGATTGGACAGGCAGACAGGACGGGGCGGCCAGATCATTCCAGCCTCCCCAGCAGCAGCCACTGGGACTCCACCATCATTTGCAGAGGATTAGACACTGCACCGAGCCAACCTCCTGCATGCACCGTTTCATACTGAAAGTATCACAGTACAGTAAAAAGCAATGCAAGATTTTATTTTCACCCAATGCTCTGCGGAATCTGTATTTTGATGCAGACATTAAATTACTGCCTGTGGTGATACAGACTCTTAATCTTGTTTACACGTGGATGAAGAAAATAACTGACTGCAGATCTTTCAATAACCATGGAGCCATGGTTGGAAGCACAGCAGAATAAAGGGGTTTGGAATACTAGAGTGATTATTGTTTGGAGAACTTAATTTGGCTTCAGAGACTTGGAAGCAGGGTGCTGGAATGAGATATCTTTAACATCCCTTCCAAAACAAACCATTCTGTGATTATTCTATGACTTTAAATATCTACATTTATATTTATTACTGTCCACCCTTACTGAGAGTAAAGGGCCTTCATTAATACCTTACTGGATTTTCCAGTGAGTTAGGAAAATCCAAGTTTAAATTTCTGTGCAAAAAACTCTGTTTGAACATCAGCTATTATTAAAAAAAAAAAAAAAGTCCGGCCACAAAACATTTACGATCTAAATATTAATGTTTTTAAATACTCCTGGAGTTATAACCAAATTCAAGAAAACATGGCACTGGAAAGGCTCCAATAACAGAATTATATTATAATATGGTATTTTTCAGAATACAGTACAAGTGGTCCAATAGGAAATAAAATACTCTTACCTTTGGAACATGAGGGTTAAATTCCACAGCTCTGTGAATTGCATCCACAGCATTAATTTCTGCTGCACTAAGCCCTCTCTTGGAAGCAGTTTCTGGGGAGAACCTGAAGGGAAAAACCCACCTTGAACAAAAGTAATAAATAATAAATGCTAACCAGGTGTTTATTTGCACTGTGAGCTTACAGTTCATTAAAAATTGACTGATTTATCAAGAAAGATAAACAAACCCTTCTAGGAGAAAAATGTTCATGTTAAGTTAAGTATCTTGACTGTTCTCCATGCCCATATGACATATGGAAATTCATGTCCATCACGTCAGGTGAGTGCCCTGACTTTCAGCACCCTGTTACAGCATCACCTGCTGGGAGGTGCGGCTGGGCTCAGACCACAGTGAAATGCCAGCATCGACTACCACAGATATCCTGCACCCACCCCAAAAAACAAATCCCAAGCAAAACACTGGAAACAGAATGCATACAAAAGCACTTGGCCAATACATGGGCTCTTGAAAAAATCTTCACCTGTACTAATTTTATGGATGCTTAAAAGGCATTTTAAATTGTGTTTAATTGCACACACAAATGTATGTGTATATACAAATACACCCAACTTGCTCTTAGAAATGTAACTGCTACATATTTAGGCATAACCAGGGATGTAAAAAAGACTAAAAAATTAAAATAATCCTTGAATTGAAGGGAATATTTCTTTACAGATTAGAAGTAACTTTACAACATAAAAGATTTAGACCTTTTTCCTTCATATTTTACATCAGAACCCAAGATTAGCAACAAACCGTTGTTTTCACAAATGTCCTTGCTTACCTTTCTGAAACGGCTCTGGCTTTTAGCAGAGCTGCTGTGTAACATATCGCTGCTGATTTGGGAAGACTGATATCTGTGATAAAATAAAATAATAAAGCTGTAAGATTCTAAGGCAATACAAACATTTTAAACCCACATTCTTCGACTGAAAGATTTTTCCTTGGGTATGGGAGACAATGAATGTAACATCTGAGACATTTCAGCTGTGATTAGAAACTCTGAATTTCTTTCCACAGTCACCAGTCAGTCTCAGATTGAAAACTCGAAGTCGTATTTAGGTGCTAGAGTCGTTTTTTGTTTCTAAATGTACCAACACACTGAAACTGAATCCAAAGAGAAATGCACACATAAATACACTTAAGAACAGAATGTATTTCCTGTATTAACCCACAAAGATTTAAAGTAAGCTTCTAATCTTTACTTAATTTTGCAACTGTACATTAACACAGTTTTATATAACACTGGGAGACTGACCAGAAGCTGACCACAAAAAATTACATTACAGACAGGTAGATGAATTTTAACAAAAATGCAATTTCCATTCTTCTGCAGTTCCACAGGGCAAAATTCTGTTAGTTGTAGCTTTGCAGAATATCTGAAGCCAAGTTTGAGCTGACAATTACAGATTAGAAGGTTAGCACTCCACAGTGCAAGTTTACTTTAAAAGCAGACAAAGTCTGGGGTCTAATTCCCAAGTACCATGTTGTGTATAGTCAGATGGTTCTTGCTTTTTTTGTAAATCCCGTCCTGGGCTTGTCCATCACTTACTACAAGTCTGGCTGTCGTGTCAAGCAAAACACAGGGGTGCTGCAGGGCGTTTGAAGCTTGTACTCATTTTTCCAGATGCTCAGAAAAAAATCAGCAACACTTTCGTAAGAAAGTGTCACAATTCCTGGAGTTAACAGAAGGAAGCACCGGGCAAAGTGCAAATGGTTTTCATAAATTAAAAGGAATCCACCCAAAAGAGGATCAAGGAACAGGAACAGGGTGCCAGACTGGCCATGTACAACTGGCACAGGATTTGGACTAAAATATCACACTTTTGATTCCCTGAGGCAATAAAGAATTGACATAAAAGAGAACTCAACAACTTCTGAGAATAACTGTCATAAAATACTGCTATGTCCCTCCATTTCAAAGGTGATTTAAGGCCCTGCTTTGACAGCAGCCCTTTGTACACTCACGAAGTGGGCACCGTCTAGGTGGCAAAACTGAGGGCAATAAAAAATAAGTATATATTTTATTAACCTTTATTTAGACTTACACAATATCCAAAACCTACTAATTGAGACAGAAAGTGAAAGCAAACTACACCATTTGATGCAGACCACTGATCTCTGGCAAGCAGCATGTTTGCACACTGCTAATCTCTGACAAGCAACCTCAGTGTTACAGAAGCACAAGACCAAGCCTAGAAGTTGACAAAAAGGAAAACTACCTTTTCCAGCTTATTTACTTCAATTACTTACAGGGCTATGTGCTGGCTGAAAAAGGCTGATCATTTAGGCATAACCGGGGATGTAGAAGAGATTAATTAAAATAATCCTTGAACTGAAGCTAAGATTTCTTTACAGATTAGAACTTAAAAACATAGAAAGTAATTCATATGCAATTTAGTTTCCCTAAATTTGACTTCAGCAGTCAAAAGGAAATCTTGACCTGCACTCAGGAAGCACCTATTTGTTACTGATGAAGGGAATCTGTTCATCTTGCTGAGGTCATGGGCAGACTCCTGACTGTGGACAGACATCCCTTGCCCACTTCACTTATACTCTTATTCAAAAACAACCACATTTTCCAACAGGCATCACTTACCATCATACTTGGCTAAAACTGCCTGGACATCTGCATAAGCCTGTAACTCCAGAAGGGCCTCCAGGAGGTTTTCATGGATATTCAGCATACTGAGAAGTGGGAACTCTTTCATCAACTGCAAATCAGTAAAGAGAAATAAATTACCTATAGAATTGCAGTTGAATCACTGAAATACTTAACAGAAATCAGTACAATAATCTAGGATTTTTCAATGTTCTGTTGTCTCAGACTCTTAGAAACTGGCATGAAAGCAGCATGAAAACAATTGCATCATTTCATAAAATCACAGAATGGTTTGGGTTTGAAGCAAAGCTCATCTCGTTCCAACCGCCTGCCATAGCAGAAGGGCAGAGACACCTGCTACTAGACCAGGTTACTCAAAGCCTTACATCCAATCATGATGTGCAAATCTCATGGGAAAATAATTCAATTAGATTAATTATAATGCCTAGAAATGAACTTAAAACCATCAATTAGGACAATGTGACTGAAAACAATGGTTAACTCAGGGGTTTTTTACTTTTACTTACATCTCTCATCATTTTTACTGCTTCTCGTATTCTTCCAAGTTTCCTGGCACACATAGCTAGTCTCCTTTTCACATACACCAATACATTGGTGTCTCTTCCTGATTACAAAGACAAAAAAATAATTAGTCTATCAGTTTCAATCCTTACCTCTCCTAATTATAACTGTAGTTTTACATTTCTGCTCACACAAACCCAAGAGTTCATGTGATTCAAAGTCCTTACTCAGCTGTGCTTCGTGCTGGGGGCTCTGAGAATGGCAGTTCTGAGATTTCCTGTAACTCATTTCTCCTGCTTTCAGAGCCTGCTTGAAATACTTCTCAGCATCCACAATAGTTGTTGCTTCTTCCTCAGCCAGGAGGACATATGCAGTAGCACAACTGAAATAAGAGAAAAACCTACTAGTTATTTTGAGGGAGGAGGTTTAGTATTTTTAGTTAGTGTTAGAAGCATTAGAAATGGGCAAGATTCATTTATGTATACTGACTTGAGTTCAAAGGGAGAGTGACAGGAAAAAAGAAACCTTTTCCATTTTACACACCCCCCATCTGGAGAAAAAAACAAAGGAAAAAATTGTAAAAGCAAGTTAAATTATTTTCCTTGAAACTGTAAAAATGGTCTGTAATTGCCTGGAAAGGTTTCTCTTTGTTTGGTTTGCTTTTTCAAAACCAGGAGGTTTTAAAACATTTTACGCAAATATAACAAGACAACATAACAAAGTGGATCACAGCAGAGGATGAAATTCTTTGGTTTATGCTATAGAGTATTTTTAAGTCCCTTACAGGAGTGGCATCTGTGAATTCCAAATACAGTTCTACCACAATGGCATCTCTGAAATACATGATCTCATATTCAATTTAGACCATTCCACACCTGAATAAAATTTCTCATTTGTTATTGCCACTAATACAATGACTTAAGAAAACAAGCAGCACAAAAGATGTTTTTAGTAGAACAGTTCAACACTTCAGCGCAATTTACAGCCTCATGTGCAAGTCCAGTCCCAAGAGTCCCCCTTAAGCTACTCAGAACTTTGCTAAAAGTGAATTACTAGATGAAGAAACTGATAGTGTGCTCAGTATCCTTCTACTGAATCCTTCGCACTAGAAATACAGCAACTGAACTTAGAAACTTACTCGTTGTTCAACTCTAGAGCTTGATATGCTGCTTTAATCCGGGCTTGCGGGTTCCTCTCTCGCCATGCTTTCTGCATAACTGTAGGAAAAACATTGAAAGGCTGGTGAGGGACATGGACACCTGTGAAAGACCTGGAGGCAACACTGGCTGCTTGGACCCAGCTCTAATTAACATTCCCTTCCAATCTGAAAATTCCTGCTTGCTGTGCGATCATTATAAGGAAGAACAAACAACTGTTTTAATTTCAGCCTGTTCCTACCACAAGCATCAAAATCTTGCAACAGCTCATTACAACCCAAATTTACTTTAAGAAAGCAACATCACAGGAAGATTCCTCACTGACCATTTCAGAACTCCTACGTAGAGCACGGAAACAGCTTACATAACCAGGCAGATGTACAATTTCTAAATTGCTACAGATTTTCGGAAACATTTCCCAAGACTTGTTGAAAGCTTGGCAGAAGCAATTGTTAAACACAGGTTCTTGCATAGACCCACACAGAACTTTAATTTAAGCTTTCAAACAGAATTTCAAAGAAAACAGTGATGGAGTAAGTGGTGTCTTGCACAGGTAGAGTTTTATACTTAAGTTGGCCAGAGCAGCTGTGGCTGCTCCATTCCTGAAGTATCCAAGGCCAGGCTGGATGGGGCTTGAAGCAGCCCGGGACAGTGGAAGGTGTCCCTGCCCATGCCAGGGGGATGGGACTGGATGAGCTTTAAGGTCCTTTCCAACCCAAACCATTCTGGGATTCTGTTCCATGATTATTTTTAGACAACTGTCAGATCACAAAGGGTTAACAATTTCTTTTTAAATTTACAAAGCACATTTGAGTGGCATCACACAGCAAAGCCAATTAAAGATATACAATGTATCAGCTCATTAGAAAGTGTTCTAGGGATTAATTAAAAAGGGTGAAATCTATTTAGAAGTGTCCTTTGAATTACAACTTAAATTCAAAATTATTTAAATGCAATGACTCTAAATCCCTCCCCACCATGCTTCCATTTGGTAAAAATAGAAAACACAAACTGAAAAACAACTTCTAGGAAAACAACACACTCAGAGCTACCATTTTCTACACAGGATTATTAACTTTCACACTAAAAACCAGCTCTGAAAGAACTCCAAAAACCTTACATTCATGGAGTTCTATATCTGACCTATCTCAAGGACGATAAGAAAACTGAAGAATCTATACATGTTTCTTTTGGAACAAAACCTCCTGCTGTCCAGCAAGAATAACGTGCAAAAATATCTGAGATTTCTTTCGGAAACAAAATATTAGTCTTGGCTCAGCAAGCGAGACAATTCACTCCCTTTTGTGAAATAAAAACACATCTTTTATATCAAACATGTCACAGCCAGCTGACAAGGAACACCTCCAGAATGTGACAAATTGACAATAATTTGCACCCGCACTGACAATAACCAGGTAAAGAATATTTTCTGCACTAAACATGTGCAACACAAAGAAAAAAATCGGGAGACTGCACTATTCATTACTAAGGTTTAAATGGGACCACGTTTTGGCTGTTGAGAATATAATCCAGGTTTGCAATATTGTGTTCATTATTTGAAATGTGTGAGATCTTAAAAAATGTCAGGACCCTGACAGCACTAAAGCTGTAGCGAACGCACAAGGTAAAACAACATCTTTCCACCAAATTTCACGAAACGCTAAATACTAAATTTCAAGGCCAGGTTGGAGGGGGCCTGGAGCAGCCTGGTCTAGTGGAAGGTGTCCCTGCCCAGGGCAGGGACTGGAAATGGATGGGCTTCAAGGTCCCTCCCGACTCAAACCATTCTATGATTCTCTACATCTGTTAAACCTCTTTAGAGAAAGGCTACAATTTCACAAAATATGTGACATGATAACTCGAGCTACTTTGTAGTTCACTAAAAACATGCACTTGACACTGTGCAACACTTACACACCTTACACAGACATCAGTACCTGTATCTGAAGGCCGAAGGGCATCCGTGTCACAGGTGAAAAAGGTTTGATGATCTTGAGCAGACAAATTCATGTCATAGTAAGTAAGAGGCTCCTTCCCAGTCACCCACATGTACCTAAAACAGCAGAAATTTCAGTAAGAGGCATTCCTAGTAATTAGCAATGCTGATACCAAGGAGATATCTAATGTGCCTAGTGCAGAAAATCTGTAATAAAAGACTAAAGCTACTAACAGGAAGTTTCAAGTACTACTGTTCAACAATCTGTACAGTTCTAAACAACTCGGGAAGTGGCTTCCTAGAAAGCAGCTTTTCCCATGAAGTAACACTAGCAGACTTACAATACAGTTTAATAAAAGAGAATTTAGATTGAGAATTCCTGTCTCAACCCCTGAATAAGGCTTTTTTCCTACTTTACTCTCAAAAAACCCTGACGTTACAGTAATATTTTTGTTCTTAACATTGAAACTGCCAAAGCTTGGCTTGGTGCCTTTTAAACACAGGACTGGTATCAATCACCTCTATAACCTTGCAGGTCTCCAGCTGTCTCCTGACACTACCAGTGCAAGCTCTGTGAAGAAGTCACATGCATGCCCCCAGTTAAATTTAAAAATATGCAGTGGAAAGCAAAATAATTAATACCTGCTATACTCTGCCCCTCTGAAAAGATTGAGAGGATTTCGCCACACTTTGCACTCTGGGGAATTAAAAAAAAAAAGTACTTTTTAAATTAAAAGTACGGGAAATATTACTTTGACGTTAAAATGCAGTAATGCAAAAGCAGTTGTGCTTTCAAAAGCTGCTTTAATTTTATTATAATACAATCATCATCTTCATAAATTTTTGCTATTCCATAAATATTTTTGCTCCCCAACATTGCTGGGGTACAAAAGCACATGGTGGGAAGATTAAATACCGCCTGTACACTCATGCAATGTTTACCTTGCACAGATTTAGAATAGTAAATAACTAATGTTACTGGAACAGTTTTAGCTAAATGTATAACATTTTCTAAATCATACTTTTAACAACGAATGGTTTAGAGCAAAACTACATTATTATTTAGTTTATTTTTAGCACTACTAATAAAACACTTCGTAAGATGTAGGCTTTGTCCATTCCTTACAAGCGCTAATGCAGAGCCAAAACCATTAAAAGCCACCTCGAAGCTTAAGGAAAGCTGCTGGGACACATCAGGAATCACCTGGCATGTTCTGCCTGCTGGTCTCATTCTCCTCCGCCGAGAAAGCTGCTGGGGCTGGGGGGCTGTTCTCTGCACCCCCAATGAGGGGCCTCAAATGGCTCACAGAAACCTGCTCAATGAAAGATGTGCCATATTTTCGGAAGTGCCACCACTCAAACACCTGTCACAGGAGAAAAAAAGCACCAGAAATTTCCTTAGGTGACACTCTCCCAGCAAACATGAGGGATGAAGAGCGTTCACAGCGAGTACATCCCCTTGCAAATGATCAGGGATGGAACTTATCTCCATACAGAGTAACACTAATGATCTGGTTTGGCCTGGCTTGTCATGCAGGATCAGTCACAGAACGTGAAGGACTGGAAAAAAATTTTAGTCAAATGTTATGGTCATTAGGGTAACTCATAAACCCTTTCAGAGCTGCCTGTATAGGGAAACTGGGAACAGAGGCAAAAATCCATTATATCCTCTTTTTCTGGTGAGGATATTTCAAGCTGTAGCCCTACCTGTAGTACCAAATTTGTAGTATTCAACACAGGTGTAGTTTTTCCATTTCACAAAAATAATCTAAGAGAATAAAGGATAAAATGGCCCATTAAACTGAGATGTTCTGCTAACTAGAAAGAGAGAGGCTAACAAAGAGACAAGGCTAAGTTAACAGCAATGACAGTCACTTACCAGAAATTTTGGGCCAAAAATATTACCATCTCTTTTTGAAGCTATTAAAAATACCTGCATATAACAAGCCCTCAAGGACTACACCAAACTGTCAGCCCTGGACCAACTTGGATCCTGTGCCTAGATCAAGCACTGGTCTCCTCTCTCTGGTGACCAGTGACAGGACCCAAGGGAGCAGCTGGAGCTGTGTCAGGGAGTTACACCGTTCTGGCATTCCGTACAAGTTATTTTCTCAGAATCACACAGTCCCAACACACACAGCAAAAGAGTTGTTACAATACACCAGAGAAGTTCCTTCCCAGCACAAAGGCACCCTCTAGAGTCTGATACTCATTCCATTTACCCCTCAAAAACTCATCTGAGAGGTGCTAAAGTTGTTTTAAAAAAAAGTGGACTACTTACAAATATCAGTCCAGATATAAAAGATGAAGTCACTGTAAGGGCAAAGTAGAATTTTGGAGTCAAAGTGCTTAAGAACATGGTCACTGTTAAGAAAAACAAAACCAAAGACTTAACAAGCAGAACTGAAAAACAAAAATAGCTTGTCTATTAAAGAATGCTGAATATCAAGCAAATATATAGTACACTATAGTCCTAGAAGCTTTATATGCTACATTGTTAGGGGGACTCTTCACCAGGTATTATTTTGCTTGTAACCACCTGTCACGGTCAATTTTTATACCCAATAAAAAAAAAAAAAATCAATGTACATTTCAAGACAAAGCATCTTATGGTTTCACCCATACAGCGGCTGGTGGACCACAACAAGCCAATTTAACATATTATTTCACTTTAAGACAAAATTATCCTGTTTTGATGCAAATTTATATTCAGTGCTAACATACATTTTTCACAGACCTCTCTCTCCTGCAATCGAGAGCACAATGCAGGGAATGCAATTATCTGGTGGTGCTCTGACCATGGGTTGGACTCAAACTGCACATCAACCTTGTCACCTGCCGCTAGTGTGGGCTGGACAGGGGCAGCCAGGGCTCCAGCCTGACAGAATGACACACCCCCAGGTGGGAGCGTGTAGCAGCATTCGGGCAGCACCGGGGCAGTGCCTTGGCTGCTTTCAGCTGTCCCAGGACTGCCCAGTCCTCGGCCGTGTCCCTAACCCTGGGGCAGGTGATGAGCTCCGTGTATCACTGAGCGAAGCTGGGATGCATGACCAGCCCGTAGGTGCCACTGGGACAGATTCACAGAACCAGAATATCAATTAGTTTGGAAAAGACCTTATCGAGTCCAACCCATGACCAATCCCCACCTTGTCAACAAGACCAGAGCACTGAGTACCAGGTCCAGTCGTTCCCTGGATACCACCAGGGATGATGACTCCACCACCTCCCTGGGCAGCCCATTCCAATGCCTTCCCCTGGCCCAGCCTGAGGCCGTTCCCTCTCCTCCTGTCCCTGTTCCCTGGGAGCAGAGCCCGACCCCCCCGGCTGCCCCCTCCTGTCAGGGAGTTGTTCAGAGCCACAAGGTCCCCCCTGAGCCTCCTTTTCTCCAGGCTGCGCCCCCTTCCCAGCTCCCTCAGCCGCTCCTGGGGCCCCAGACCTTCCTCAGATCCGTTCCCTTCTTTGGACACGCTCCAGCCCCTCAACGTTCCTCTTGAATGGAGGGTGCCAGACCTGACACAGCAGCTGCGGAGCCGCTCACCAGTACC